>BQNB010009330.1:74746-87118 GCA_026074375.1 Tanacetum coccineum | reverse complement strand
AAAATTTAGTTGTCATTAGCTTTATAAAGTCAGACATAGCTTATTTTAACTTTTCAAAGAAAATCAAAAAACATAAAAAACATCATAAGTAGTCTTTTAATTTAGTTTTAGGATAGGCTTTAAGTAGGTGTAGGGCTTATTGCCATAATGTTCTTTTTGAGTGCTTAAAAATAAGCTCTAAAGTACCTGTTTATCTGTTTTGGTATGAAATTTCATCATAAGTGCTATTTTGATAATTTCAGCTTATGGCTTTAGCTCTTTGCTTATTTTTAGCTCAGGTTAGCTTATTAGGTTAGTAATAAGTAGCTTATAGTTTATTTGGTTTTAGCTTTAGCTTATCTAGCTTAGTTAGTTTTGTCAAAAAGCCATAAAACATGCAAATTGAGTTCTGTCTGTTTAAATAAGCTCTTTTCAGCTTATTTAGTGGTTTTCTAGAAAGTTGTTTTCACAAAAAAGTTTTCTTATAAGCTGTTTTAAAATTTTGCTTTTTAAAGTTTTTCTAAAAAAAATAAAAAGGGAAGAGGGGAAATCCAGGGTGAGCAAGGCTCGAACCCTGGACCTCTACCCTCCTCACCTTTTTATAACACAACACACCAACACACTAACCATCTCGCCCTGGGGTCTTTTTCGTTTTATGTTTGCACATTTAATCCTTTATACACATTTTAGCTCTTTTAGTTTATAAGCTGTTTTTGGCTTATTTCTCTGCTTATTTGATAAGTTGTTTTCATGAGCTTATTTTTCTTAGATTCTACACTGTTCAAGTTACTTTTCATGATTTTTTCAGAATTTTTATAAATAGTTTAGTATTTTTAAACATTTAATTTCATTAAAATCGTTTTTAATTCATAAAAAATTTAAAAAAAGTCAAAAAATTATAATTCTTTTTTAGAAAATTTTCTTTTAACATTTAGAACCTAGGAAAAATAAATTTGCATCCGTAGGGTTAATATTTTAGAATTTCGTTTTTTAAAGAACGGGATTCGATCCCCGTTCTCGTTTTCTTCGTTTTTAAGCTTTAACCACTCTCGGTTTAGAATTTCCTTAGCATTTTGTTTTTAAATAGTTATTTAGGATTAGGAAAAGTTTAGAAAATCATTTAGGGTTTAATTTTAGTATTCTTGTTTATTTGTCGCGTTTACTTTATTTCCATTATCGTTTTTCGTAGTTAACTTTAATTGTGTTTTTATTTACTCACTATTAGGATTTAAGAAAACAAATCATCTTCGAATCAATTCAAGTCATTGTCCAAATAACAAACGGGGTCTCAATTTCATAAATCTTTGAGAAACGACCCGGTAATCACTTACCGGTTAAACGTGTAGTATTTTTGTAAGATTTTTCCTACTACCTTTGTCCTCAAGGGTAGTTTTGGAATTTTCTTTACTTTAGATATTATTACGTATTAAAACTTTCTACACCAGTCACATGTTCTGTAGGCTGAAGTTGGAGAAAGTGGTTTGATTAGGCCGAGTTGGTACAAGAGACAACCGACAAGGTAGTCTTGATCAAGGAGAAGCTCAAAGCGGCTAGAGATTGCCAAAAGAGCTATGTTAGCAATATGCGTAAACATTTAGAGTTGAAGTTGGTGATAAAGTGATGTTGGAAGTGTCGTCTTGGAAAGATGTAGTGCATTTGGAAAAGAAAGAAATGTTAGCACCAATATATGTGGGACCATTTGAGATCATTAAAGGGATCTGTCCTATGGCCTATTGATTAAGATTGTCTCAATAATTTAGTAGTGTATTTGATGTGTTTCAAATTTAAAGAAGTATTTAGCGGATACAAACCTGCATGTGCATTTAAAAGAAATTAAGGTAGACAAAACTTTTCATTTTATTGAAGAACCTGTTGGGATTATCGATCGTGAGGTTAAAAGTTTGAAGCGTAATAGGATTCTGATAGTTAAGTCCATTGGAACTCGAAGCGAGGTCATGAGGATTTCATAAAAACGAAGTATCCACACTTGCTTGTTGAGCAAGCTATCATTGAAAGTACTAAGTAAAGTTGGACACATGGGGTTATTGGCAGACTTTAGTGCACCCTTGAATGTTCTGAGGTGGTTTGGTTAATGTTATATTTTGAATAAACTCGAAGTCGAGCTGATTCTTCAAAAACGTTGAGCTTTGTAACAACTCATAACTTAGTTCCAAGACAGTTCTTGTTTGATTAATTACGGGGTTAGGTTATGAATGACGTTGTTACACAACTTAAGGTTTTGACGAGTTTCCTCGAAGACGGGCGATGTTCATGTAGTTAGATGTTATTTTTGCTTAGAGTTGTATGCTGCTATTTGTACCCTTGTATGGGCAAGCGAAGTTGTAAGCAGTGGGTTTCTGATCGTCAAAGTTAAATGAGATTCAAAGTGTGGCCCTAAGTTTACATGGGAATGTGAGGATCATATGAAAGCTAAGTATACCCGATTGTTTGTTGATGATGATGTTGAACCCATTAGTTAAATCTTGAGATGATATTTCCTTAAAGAGGGGATATTGTGACAACTGTGTTTTGAGCAGGTTAGTCAACTGTTAACATTGACTTGAGTTTCACTATGTGTTATGATAATTATGTGTTTATGTGATCTTATGTGAGTTGGTTACAAATCCATTGAGCGTGATCGTCTCATGGTGATTGAAGCTATGGTTGCTATGGATATTTCATTATGTTCACATTTTAGTGACAATGAAAATGATGGTAAAATTTTATGTGTGTACGTATTTATATGTATGTATACGTATTTAGATAATAGGAATTCGCGAGGATAGAAAATTTGGTTTAGAAATTTAGTTAATAGGAATTCACGTGATGAGGTTTTACAAAAGCAGATTCTCGAATGTTAGACAAATAATGAGGAGACTGGTTTTGACAAATTCTTTTTCACATCAACTTGGGAGGCAAATCGATGTTTTGAAATTCTGGGTCGTTCAGACTTAAACGCAGACAATTGTCTAACAACAGATTGGTTTCTGAGTGGTTGTAAAATCAGTTTCCCCAAGATTGATGGTTTTGCAAACTTAGTATCCACACTATTTCTTTTTAACTTTCGTAATTCTTTTTTCAATGTTGCATTCTCCAAAACCTTTTCCTGAATCTGAGCTTTTAAATCAGCATTTTCAATAGACTCTTTGTTCAGTTGTTCAATTAAGAGTCATACTGATCTTTGGTCTGAACTCGTGTCTTTTTTATTGAATCATAAAGATCTTTGTAAGTCTTCTTCAAATGCTCATTTTCCTTATTTAAATGCTCGTTCTCTGTAAGTAATTTAGCCACACTATGTTCTAATTCGATGTTTATTGTTTCAATTTCATCAATGTCATGTTTGACCTTGGCTTCATTACTTTTCACTTTCAAAAAATTGATCATGTTGCCCAGATTTTAAAGCTTGATTTTGATATTTAAGTTCAAGAGCAATACAATGTGCTTCCATTTTTAAAATGTTTTTTAAAATTAGGCAACGGTCTTTTTGAGACAAATATTTTCATACTTTAGAGATTTATTTGAAAGTTCAGTTGTCTTGTGATTAGTTAATTTAGCAGGCAAAGGACATTTTCCATAACATTGTTCAGAATCCTGGTCAACCCCTCCTTCATTATTGAATTCAGGTTGCTCGGTATGTTGTTGTCCTATAGCAAATACATTACATTCAGTAGTCAATTGTACCTCAACCATTGGCTCTTCGTCATATACGGGTTTGATAGCTGCATCATCAGCATCTGCATCATTCCCTGAACTACTGCTTGTATTCTGCTCTTAAATTATGTCCCACTGCTCTCTGTGATAACCAAACTAGAATCTAATGGTTTACTCGTATCAACCTTTCCCTTTTTTGTCTGTATATGTTTTTCATTCACACTGTTGTCATACTCTCTTTTATGCAGTACTTTCTTCAATTGACTTCTTAACAGATTCCATGTGTTGGATCAATGTAGCATGGAATTGTTGAACCTCGATTCGAGTGTATTCTAGAAAGTACTTGCTTGTCATTAGACCATCATCATCATCCAAAGAAAACCGTGAATTGATGAACTTCTAATACTGTGTCTTGGGTACTCTAAAAGCAGCCATGGATCCAATTTTGAAATTCTTCTTTGTCAATTTGCTTTTCTAGTTGATCCAAGTTTAGGAACATTGTGCCTGTGAAAAACTGAACATCTTGATCAAAGAGTGTCGCAAATGCCCGTTTGGATCCCTCCTCTATTTGATTTCTTTTTAAGTCGTTGTTTGAAAGAACCTTGAGGTGTGGATAACGTAGTCGAAAAGATATCATGCAACTCTCTCTTGCTTTGTCTTGCATTTGTTGCATTTGACTGTTGTTTGAAGTAGTCATGATAAATGATTGATGTGTTATGAATGATGTAATTGTAGTAAAATAATGATATATTAGATCGTTTTAATGATTAATGTCTGTTGTGTAATTGTGATGTTGTTTAGGTGTTCTTGAATTGTGTTTTAGGTATTGCAATTCAAGTGTTCGTTATTAGTTTTGAGTTGACAAAGATGTTTGGATCAAATGTTGGGTTTTCAGTCAAATTGCCCTTTTTGATCAAACCTCACTTTTTCAGGTCAACCTCATAAATTGACTTAGTCAAACCGCACTTTGGATCAAACCTCACTTTGGATCAAACATCAGAATGTGCAATTTGATCAAACCTCAAAATGTGCAATTTGATTAAACCTCAGAATTTTCAGGACAAAATGCACAATTTTTCAGGACAAAATGCATAATTTTCAAGACAAAATGCCTAATTTTCGCATCAAAATGCAAAATTTCAAGACAAAATGCACTATTTTTCAGGACAAAATACAAAATTTTCAGGAAGAAGTTACCAAACCTCAACTTTTGCCAAACCTCATACACGACCCATAAACACAGAAACACCTAAAAGACACAACTTTAACGTTTTTTCTTGAATTTTTTTGCAAAACTCACTATATTTAAGTAATATTTAACATAAAAACACAAACTTTAACATTTTTAAGACAAAAAAAATTACCACTTTTTTAAAAATTTTCAAGAAAAAAACTTAAAAACATAAGTTTTGCTAGATTTTTCCAAGATTAACGTACATAATCAACACATAATCACCTCATGGGGATTGATACCAATTGTAGGAACCAAAATATCACTTCACCATGGATTCATATACATGACATAGATAGAAAAGAAAAGAGAGGAGCAGTTAGAGAGAGAATGTAAAGAGAGAAAGAGATGGAGGATTTTTAATCAAATATGTGTGTTACAAATAAAAGAACCAACACCCTCTCCATTTAAGGAGAGGGATATTTATACCACTAAGTGGGCCGGCTTTGGTTAAGCTTATTGGGTCGAGTGGTTTTACCTAATAGGTCGGGCTCGAGATTACTTTGGGCTTTAGCCCACAACATATACAATATCAGATTAAATAACGAGCCCGATTCCCGTAACTAGCCTATAAAAACATTTACTAAATAAAGACCGCGATTCCTTGTTTAACTCAATATTTTGAGGCTGACAATACTGGAGAGAACCCACAAGACTCCTATATAAAGTCGGATCAGATACCAGATCACTATCATCTCTTAGCTTAGACTCAGTATCAACAGAAGTCCAACTGGGATTACAACCAACCATATGTGATCGCTCAAGAATCTCAATAGCATATTTGCGCTGAGATAAGAACATCCCTGTAGAATCACATGTAACAAAAACACCCAAAAAATAATTTAGAGAACCGTGATCAATCATAGAGAACTCCTGATATAAGGAATGAATAACCTGCTGTAATAACATCTCAGAGGAGGCAGTGAGAACAATATCATCAACATATAATAACAAATAAGCAGTATACATCCCCTGTCTGTATATAAATAAAGATGAGTCACATCGACTATGATAAAACCCAACTCGAGTAATATATGAAGCAAAACGCTAAAACCAAGCTCTAGGTGCCTGCTTGAGCCCATAAAGATACCACTGTAATAAACACACATAATCGTGATGTAAAAAATCTCGAAAACCAGGAGGCTAATGCATATAATCTGTCTTAGATAAGTCACCATGTAGAAAGGCATTTTTGACATCAAGCTGATGAATCGACCAGTGTCGAGAAATAACCAAACTCATAACTGTCTGAATAGTACCCGATTTAACAACTAGACTAAAATTCTCATCAACATCAATACCCTTTAGTTGAGTACCACCATTCGCCAAAAGACGAGCCTTGTAGCGACTAAGAGTGCCATCCGCCAAATATTTATGATGAAACAACCACATAAAACGAACGATATTCGTGTTTTTAGGTCGAGGCACAAGAGTCCAAGTGTTATTCTTAATAAGTGCATGATATTCATCATTCATAGCATTTTACTAATTGGGATCATTAAACGCATCCTGATAAGATTTTAGTAAAGGGGAAACTAAATACACATGAAGATTGAGACGCTGAGTGGGACGATTAGTCCTGACACGAAAACGCGTAACCATGAGATGAACCGAAACTGTTTTTGGGTTAGTCTGAGGAGGCGGGTCAGGAATAACAAGTGGTTAGGTTAATTGAGGGTTCTGGGCCGTGGGTGGTGGACCATTTATAGTTGTGAGGCTGTGGGCTGTGTGCCGTGGTTTGTTCTGGGTCGTAGGGTGTTGAGGGCATAGATTGTTGTTGGGCCGAGTCTGATGGATGGGCCACAAACTATGGTGAAGGGGCTGGAGTCTGTAAAGTAGCATTAGGGATATTTATTGGTGTTTTTGAATTTATTAGGGTAATAGGGTCGGTAACAGGTGAGGGTATAGTAGAAATAGATTGAGTTATTGGAGGGATTAAGTCGAATGAATCATCTAGAAAAGCGTATATAGGTGCCGAGGTGGGTGTATAAGAGCCATAGGGAAAGACGGTTTCATCAAATGTAACATGACGAGAGATAATGATTTTATTAGTGTTCAATTCAAGACGATGATTCCCATGATGTAGGAAGCGTGTCCCAAAAATATTGAGGGTGTGACGCGTGGTTCAAGTTTGTGATTAGGATAAAGGTAAGGGTAACATAGACCCTTAGATGTTCGTAAAAGGCTATAGTTTGGGTTTTTTCCAAAAAAAACGGGTGTAAGGTATTTCATTGTTAATAGTTGTGGAAGGCAAAATATTGAGTAAGCGAATGGCCATATTAAGGGCTTCAACCCAAAAATTTGGTGGAAGATTGGCTTGAAAAAGTAAGATTCGAATAAGATTATTGATGGTACGAACCATACGTTCGGATTTACCATTCTGTTGGGAAGTTTTTGGACATGAGAAACGAAACTCAATACCATTGTCGGCAAACAGTTTATGTAGGTTACGGTAGTCGAACTCACCACCATGATCACACTGAAACGACTTTATTTCACACTTAAACTGAGTGTGAACATATGTACGAAACAACATAAATTTTTACAACACATCAAATTTATTAATTAAAGGATAAACCCAAACAAAGTGCAAATAATGATCCAAAAACAAGACATAGTATTTATAACCCGAAAGACTCGGAATGGTGAGGTCCACACATCCGAGTGGATAATGTCAAAACAAAAAGTAACCACAGTATCAGAACTAGCAAATGGAAGCCTCACGTGTTTTCCAAGTTGACAAGCATGACAAAGGAGGACGGGAGGCTTCTCTTTATTACACGAAATAAAATTATAAGAAACAAGACGGCGTAGCACTTCACTTCCTGGATGCCCAAGATGTTGGTGCTACGTATGCTGACTGACAAGAAATGCTTGAGGAATTAGAGATGGAGTTGTGACCGGGTAAAGATCCCCCGTACTATCACAGCGGAGAAGCACCCGACGCGTCATGAAATCCTTAACAAAAAAACCAAACGCATCAAATTCAAAGTAAGATTATTATCACGAACAAATTGACGAACATATATTAGATTTTTAACAATATGTGGTGTAATAAGGATGTTATTTAGGTGAAGTGGCTGCAAAGGAGTTGGCAAAATACTATGACCCGAATTGGTGATGCGTATAGAATGACCGTCATCAACCGAGACAGACGGATAACCACACGTATTAAAAATGACACTAAGACTATTAACGAAATTATTAAGATGAGAGCTCGCACCTGTATCCATATTCCAGGCACCAGTATAAGGATCATGAAGCGTCCCGGCAGTAAAAGCATGAGGTAACGTGGTCTCCTATCTCAGATTAACTGTGGGCCATGTGGACTCGGGATGTGCTACAGCCAGAACCGCAGCAGGCATGTGGGTCGGGTGACTAACAGATAGGGCCGTGCTAATGGGTTGAACCGGGTAGCATAAGGATAACCGAACTGGGCCACGGAAAATTATTAGGCTGGTTGGTAGTTAAAACCTGGTGGACACACATAACCATGGGGCCACGAAACTGGGCTCAAAGATTGGGCCGGTGGGACATAATAATAGGGGCTGGGAGGTAATAATGATGGGCCAACAGTAGCATAGTCGGCCACGGGCAGGACTGTTGGGCCAATGGGGCTCATTTATAGGATCATAGAAACTGTATTCGAAACAGGAGAAGATCATGAGACCTAGTAGTATTTTTTGAAGCCAAATTGTTGTTAAATCCAACTGTCTTAAGAGTTTTGTCAACAACTCATCTGAATTAATCCCATTAACAGTTTTATTCCCATTAGACTTAGCATTCTCATCATGAACAAACTTACACTCGTTTCCAAAACGGCATGAACCTCTAGCAAAGTTGTAACACGACCGCCAAGTTTTAACATGTGGAGTAGAAGGGCGACGAGTAATACATGTTTCAACCATAAGAACCATAAGAGAAGAGGACGAGGAATCCACAAGTAGAGATAGAGATTTGGATTTTAACCGCATCTCTTCGGTAGTTAACATTGAACAGGCCGTTTTAAGATCGGGAAAAGGTGTCCTTATGGTGCATAATGCCACATACTTGATCATACTTGTCGGGCAAGCCTTAGAGAGAAAAGGTAACAACATCTTCACTACTAACGGGAGAGCCAAGGCTTGTGAGAATGGTAGCAATCGACTTTATCTTCCTAAAGTAGGCATCCATGCTTAAATCACCAAGTTTGATTGATCGTAACTCCGTTTTCAAGGCAATGATACGTGACCATTTGTTATCTTTGACAATGTCGGTAATGAGATCCCATGCTTCCTTAGCGGATTTGGGACATTCCACAACCAACCTTGCTTGAAGAGTGCTCGAAAGCGTCGTAAAGATCCATAAGAGAACGATTTTATCCACTTTGAGTTCTTCCGGAGTGAGAGTGGTGGGAGCACTTGTTGCGGAGTCATTTGTAAAGCCATGAAAATACGTATTCACCTCATAGCCATAACAAATCTGTTTGAAAAAGAACTCCCATGATCCATAATTCCAGTTTAACGAGGACCATCGCGAGGAGATGATGGTGATCCGGTACCTGATCCGACTTTATATATGGGTCTTGCGGGTTCTCTCCGGTATCTTTTCTTTACTCGCCCGGATACTTCTTATGCAGTACAACAGGTTTGTCTTCATATGCATGATCCTTGGGAGCCTCATTTCGCGGCTCTTAAAAGGATCTTG
Organism: Tanacetum coccineum; assembly: GCA_026074375.1. Taxonomy (NCBI): domain Eukaryota; kingdom Viridiplantae; phylum Streptophyta; class Magnoliopsida; order Asterales; family Asteraceae; genus Tanacetum; species Tanacetum coccineum. The sequence goes on along the minus strand of BQNB010009330.1, from coordinate 77,571 downwards.
ATATCCCTCATTAAGTGATGATTAAGGATAAATCTAGAACCATGCTTGAGTCCAATACATACACACAATAATACTGGCTAACAAAAATAATTTTTATGCTTTTTTTGTACCTATTATCTTTGACTTGTCAAACTTTATAATTTTTGTTTCGCATTTTTGGCAGTTTTACCCACTTTATTAAGAGTACAAGACAGTCTTTTATGTTTTATGGTCTGTATTTTTTGTGTTTTACTACGTTTGGCTTAACAAACTTTATATTTTATGTTCCGTTTTTTTATTACGCAATTTTATGATATAAAAAATTACAAAAAATAAACGGAAAGTATTAAAAGAAGTATTATTTGCATTCTAAAGAGTACCAATAATTAACCTCTAATTTAAGGTATTCTGGATACCAATAATACAAAGGGACTCATTCGCACCATCCATCTAAAAACATTAACGGCTGAGATTAAAAACATTTTACTATTTCACCTATTTTTTATAATTTAAATATCTCATGAACTGTTAATCGTTAGACAAAACAAAACTATACCGTCAAGACCAACATTTGATTATCTTTATATAGATGGGCACTTTGATATACTTTCGGCAAAAAAAATTCTTCGTTTTCACTTTTTTTTCTTTTCGTTTTCTTACGTTTTTTTCTTATTTTTTTCGTTGTTGAAACTTGCATGAAGAAATCACATGGTATTAAACACTTTGAATATTCGTATAAAATCACATATGATTTAGCAATAATATCATATGTGATTTAACATTAATATCGAATTACTTGTGATTTTATTAGAATTACATATCATATGTTATTTAACATTAATATCATATGTTATTTAACACTAATATCAAGTTATATGTGATTTCATTAGAATTACATATCATATGTGATTTAACACTAATATCATATGCGATTTAACACTAATATCATATGTGATTTTATTAGAGTATTACAGTTAGTGTTTAATAACATGTGATTTCTCGTGCAAGTTTCAACAACGAAAAAAAACAAAAAGAGACAAAAAACGAAGAAAAAAAGTTTGTCAAAACTATATGAAAGTGCATATCTATACAGATAATTAAATGCTCTTCATGATTGTATATTATTTTTCACTTAACGATTAACAGTTTAGAAGATATTAATATTTGAAAACAAAGAATAAAAATGAGTTTTGAGTTTAATCACATCTATTGAATCAAAATGGATATGAAAGGTAAGAATTAGCTAGTCTCTTGGTATCTTTTGATATCCAAATAAAGTTTGATATTTAAATAAGCTTAAATCATTTGAAATATCGAGGTTGTTTCAAACGAACCACCAATTGTAATATGAACGAGGTGGGTTACCCGCGCTTCACCGCGGGGCGCAAGGGTGCAACGGACCGATAACCCCAATGGCTATTTTTGTAAATTGCTAGAAAAAATAAAGCTAATGGTCGTTACTAACGGTCATTACTTAACGTTCGTTAAGTAACGACCGACCCCAAGGACTATTTTCGTAAATTGTTAAAAAAAATTAAACTAACAGTCCTTACTTAACAGCCGTTAGTGGGGGGAGGGGTTTTTTGTAAAAAAATTTAAAGTGAGGGTGGTTTTTTCATAATTTGACACATAGTGTGAGGGGCTATTTTGTAAATATCTGAGGGGCTATTTCGTAACTATCAACGGGTTGTGTGCGGGTTTGCGGGTCCAGCGGGCGGTTTCGGGTCAGGTAAACGGGGCGGGTTGTGTGAGGGTGATTTCCGAGTAAGACGGGTGGGTTTCGGGTCGGATAAAGCCGAAGGATTGCGGGTCGGTTTTCCTGATAATTGTATTGTTTTATAATTTCACATGTCAACATGATTAATAAAAGAGACAAGGTATATTTTTTACTATTTCCTATTATTTTTATTTTTTATATTTACAATTTTATTTTTATTATAAAACTGTAAAATAGAAAATATGAAATTACAAATATAAAATTTGACAAGTCAAAAATAATATAACACAAAAAATAAATATAAAAAATCATAGAAAACTATATTTTTCCTGTTAATAAAGTAAGAAACATAAAACATTGAATTTAACAAATTAAAATTATGTAAAAGCTAAAAAATAGTAGATAAAACTTATAAAAAATTGTTTTATTCGATAAATAAAATTCGTAAAAACTGAAAAGTGTATTAGTTGTAGACTTATGATCAAATAATAAGAAATCATAAAATAAAAAGAATGAAAAATAGCTACAATTAAATATTTGAGATGCATCAAGTTGATTTAGATGCATCTCTAGTCTTTTAGATGTATCATAATATATTTTGTAGCTCAAAATTAGATGCACATACATATAATAGATGCATTTCATCAAGTAAAGTGAATCCTATGCATTTTTCGTTCACTACGCGTCAAATGTGTTGCTAGTACCACTTTACATCATTTTCACTTCAAAATCACTTTCGAAACTAATTGAGGTGCATCTAAATCTTTTATATAATAAAAGACTTACATCATTTCAGAGTTTTCTATAACATTTGATCTTATAGAAAAAATTGGACCAATCAGAACGCTTGATTTTGACACGTAGGCAAAATATTACGATCTGATTGGTTAAAACAAAGTCAAAATTGAATGCAATTTTGTTAAAGTTAAAAATTTTGATGGAAGAATTTGGTGGAGAAAAAAATCACATAAAAATATATGTGTCAAATTTGTGAAAACAAAAATTTATAAAATGAAGGAGGTAATTAATAAAATTTTATTGGTTGAATTATAAATAAATAAAATGAAGTTAAGTGTAAATCTATAAGTTTTTATGATTTTTAGTAACTTTAAAAAATAAACAAATAACC
>BQNB010009330.1:4113-74651 GCA_026074375.1 Tanacetum coccineum | reverse complement strand
ATAATCTCTTAACTTCCAAGTCCGATCCACTAAGCTTTACCAAACTTACTATTTTTAGTAACTTTATCGCTTTTCCTAAAATATGTTAATGACGTCTTCAAATGATGCTAATCTATATATATATATGTGTGTGTGTGTGTGTGTTACTATATGTTTCGCTAGAGTTTAGAAAGTCTAAAAATGTCCGAATGTGTCCGAAAACCCCTTTTACTATTCACATCAGCACACTATTCATTTGGTTTTGCCGAAAAATGTTTCAAGTTTTATTTGGCTATAACTTGGTTGTTAAAAATGTTTCAAGTTTCATTTGGCTATAACTTGGCTGTTTTATGTCTGATTTTAAAGTGCGATATGTGAAAATTTATCTATTCGAAACAAGCTCTTCAAAAACTACTTTTACGCCTAATGAAAACATTTTTAGGTCGCTCAAAACCTCAAAACAAATTCAGGACAACAAGCTCTTTTTGTCAAAACGCAACTAAAATCCACCCAAACTTCACAATAGTGTCTAGTCTAGCCTAATCTCCGTTCACAACTAATCCACAACAAAACCACACTTAAATCTAACCTAATCCCCTTCATTTCTATTGTTGCAACCCACTTTTCAACTCATCTCACCATAATCAACAAACATAATACTTCTATTTTTATAAAAGTTGTCAAGATGGTTTATCATTTCTTTTTATAAAAGTAACACAAACACATGGACTCTTAAACTTGAACAATATTCATAAGAATCAAAGAAATAAAACATGAGATGGTCCTAGAATGCCTACAAGAATGAAGAAACAAGTAGAAACTCACAAGATCTATACCCAAAATGACTAGATCTACAAAACCCACTTATAAAATTAGAAACCCTAATTTTATAAGTCTTGAGAAAACCTTGAAAATCAACCAACCAATACTTGGATACACCTTAGGTAACCTTAGAAATGAACTTAGAATGCTTGGATCTTGATAGAAATCAAAACTATGGAATGTTTATGTGTGTGTGGTGTGTGCCGTGGCCAAGAGAAGAGAAAAGAGAGATGAAATTTTGTTGGTGGCTTGAAAATGATAATGGAAAGTAAACTTGATCGTTTCCTTGTATCCGATAGTCTTTTGTGTAATTTCCCACGTATATCTTCGGTGACTTTGGACAGGTATCTATCCGATCATCGTCCAATCTTAATGCGCGATTCCATATATGATTATGGACCGATTCCTTTCAAGTTTTACCATTACTGGTTCGAGATTGATGGCTTCGATAAACTTGTAGAGGATTTTTGGAACGAAATTCATGTTGTTGATAATAACGCCTACGTGAGATTTATGAAAAAACTTAAACTTTTGAAAAAGAGAATTAAAGCTTGGAATAGTTCGTACAGAGAGTTCAAGAATTGTAGGAAGAATACGCTTAAAACTGAGCTAACTAATCTTGATTCAGTCTTAGACAGAGGAGAAGGTATAGATACGGATGTTACTAGAAGATCTGATGTTGTTCGTATTCTGCAAGATATTGAGAAAACTGAAGCTATGGAAGTGGCCCAGAAAGCCAAAATCAAATGGGCCGTAGAGGGAGACGAGAACTCTAAGTATTATCATGGCGTCATTAATAAAAAGAGAAACAATTTAGCTATTCGAGGTGTGTTAGTTGATGGCAACTGGGTGGAGTCTCCTCAATTAGTTAAAAATGAATTCTATACTCACTTCAAACAGCGATTTGAAAAACCGAATTTGAGCGGAATTCAGTTCGATAGAGAGTTCCCAAATAAAATTTGTTCCGAGCAGATTGTTGACTTGGAGCGGGAGGTTTCAAAAGAGGAGGTTAAAAGAGCGGTGTGGTATTGTGGTACAGACAAAGCCCCCAGTCCGGATGGTTTTACGTTTGGGTTTTATCGTCGTTTCTAGAATCTCATTGAGTGCGATGTCGTCAATGCTGTGAAGTGGTTTTTTCTTCATGAAAGAATCCCGAGTGGAGGTAATTCATCTTTCATCACATTGATTCCTAAGGTGTCGAATGCTAATATGGTGAAGGATTTTAGACCTATCAGCCTCATTGGTAGTGTGTACAAGATTGTTGCCAAGATTTTGGCAAACTGTCTTGTCTTGGTGTTAGGAGACCTCGTTAGCGATACACAATCTGCTTTTCTGAAAGAGAGGCAAATTTTGGACGGCCCATTTATTTTAAATGAGGTAATTCAGTGGTGCAAGAAAAAGAAAAAACAATCTATGATCTTTCAAGTCGATTTTGAAAAAGCTTACGACTCCGTTAGGTGGGATTTTGTCGATACCATTTTGAAGAAGTTCGGGTTTGGAGACAAATGGTGTAAGTGGATTCATAGTTGTCTTCAATCATCAAAAGGTTCAATTTTGATCAACGATAGTCCCATGCCAGAATTTCAGTTTTTCAAGGGTCTTAAACAAGGGGATCCATTATCTCCTTTCTTATTCATTTTAGTCATGGAAAGCCTTCATCTCTCGTTTCAAAGAGTGGTGGATGCTGGATTATTTTCGGGAATCAAATTAGACTCATCGATGAGCGTTTCACACTTGTTCTATGCTGACGATGCTATTTTTATGGGACAGTGGAATCAATCCAACATTGATACGATTGTTCGTGTGCTCAAAGTGTTTCATAGTGCGTCGGGCCTCCGTATAAACATGAAGAAGAGTAAATTAATGGGGATTGCCGTGGATGCGTCTAGGGTTGAGCAGGCTATTCGGCAGATTGGTTGTATGGCGTTAAAAATGCCATTTAAATACCTTGGATCGGTTGTGGGAGATCGAATGTCGAGAGTTAAAGCTTGGAATGATGTCATAGATACTTTGGTAACAAGATTATCTAGATGGAAACTTAAAACTATATCCATAGGAGGGAGATTAACCCTTCTTAAATCAGTTTTAGGCTCGACCCCGATCTTTCATATGTCTATATATAAAGTGCCTATGGCGGTGTTACGTACTATGGAGGGCATTCGAGCTAGATTTTTTAATGGTGCAGATAATAAAGTTCGAAAATCAAGTTGGGTTAGCTGGAATCAAGTGATGGCTTCAAAGGATGCAGGAGGTCTTGGTGTGGCAAGTTTATTCGCTTTAAATAGGGGCCTTCTGTTTAAATGGGTGTGGCGATTTATCACTCAAAAAAACTCATTATGGGCTAAAGTGATCACTGCGATACATGGCGATGATGGCAAGATTGGTAAGACTGTGAAACCTACTTTCCCCTCTATTTGGCTTAATATTATTCAAGAAGTTGCTGTCATGAAGTTGAAAGGTATTGACGTTGTTAGTTTCATTAAACCGAAATGTGGTGATGGTACTAATATTTCTTTCTGGAATGACGCGTGGAGGGGGGATGTGGCGTTTAAAATCTTGGCGCCTAGAATTTATATGCTTGAGTCTATGAAAGATATTCAGGTAGCTACTAAACTTTCGCATGTTGATTTGGAATGGTCTTTTAGACGCAAGTCGAGGGGCGGGGCTGAACAGATTCAAATGACGACTCTAAAAGAAATTCTTGAAGGATGCATTCTAAGTGATACAAAAGACACATGGACGTGGTCTTTAGAGGGCTCGGGGGAGTTCTCAGTTTCTTCTATTCGGAAAACTATTGATGCTGCTTTCTTGCCGTGTGGTAATGTGAAGACTCGGTGGGTTAAAGAGGTTCCAATCAAGATCAACATTCTCGCTTGGAAAGTTTCTAATGATTACTTGCCTACCAGATTCAATCTTTCTCGTAGAGGTATGGATATCGGCTCTATAGTCTGCCCCATGTGTAATAGTATGGTTGAATCGTCCAGACACTTGTTCTTTTCTTGCGATTTATCCAATCAGATCATGTCCAAGATCTCGAGGTGGTGGGATTTGGGATATCAGGAGATTAACTCTTACGAAGAATGGACCGACTGGATGCTAAGTATTAGATTACCGTATAATCTTAAAAAGGTTTTCGAAGGCGTTTGTTACATTGTGTGGTGGTTCATTTGGGATTGGCGTAATCAGGCGATTTTCGGTCCAGGCTTTCGTGCGAAGTCTATGATGTTTGATGACATTGTTTCTAGGTCTTTTTTATGGATCCGATCTAGAGTTAGAATTAAATTTTCTTGGATTGAGTGGTTTAAAAACCCTTATCTAATTTCTTTGTAAGCGTCTAGCATCTTGCTAGTTTTTTTTATAAAAATTGCCGTTCTAAAAAAAAGGACCATAAGCTGAGTACCGTGTGTTGGATAAGACAACACATTAAAATTCTATTTCGTCATTTTGATCAAAGACACGCAAAAGGAAATGGTTAAATCTGTAAAAGTGGAAGGTGATTATGTTAACTTAAAGTGATAAAAATGTGATTTTTAAAAAATTCTAGCCGGAAGTTGGCCATAATTTGATCGAAGAAGATGAAGTATGGTGGTGGTAACCTGGTAACTTATAAATTGTCTAACATTGCAACTCAAAAAAGATTGAGTACATTAAATTGAGAAAAAAAAAGTTAAGTACATTAGATTGAAATTGAGTATAAGTTAAGTACACTTTTATGCAATTTGTCCTACTAAAAAACAACACAAAATATGTCATGTGTTACCACATTGCACGAAAGCGACATTTCACATCACTCCCACCGAAGCATCAAAGAGTTAAGACATGTTTACGTTGTTGATATATATACAGACCAAAAACAAATGCCATATTTCATCTAACTATCTCCTTGCACAAATACTTTTTCATTTCTTTTTTTGTTCTCACACTTATTGTAGGTGGATAATTCTAATGGAAAAACCAACACCGAAAAAACCACTTGGACGTCGCCAATAAAGTTGACAAAATATCGAGACTCCATTTCACTGTTGTGAAGGAGGATATTGGTCCATTATTGGAGTTAAAGATTTCTTTGGTGCATTTGGGTTGAGTATAAGTAAACTATGGTACCTTGCTGCTCCTGCTATTTTTACTTCTTGTGTGTCAATATTCACTTGTGCTGTCCACTCAAACGTTTGCTGGTCATGTTGGATACTCATTGATCTTGCCGCTTTTTCCTCGAAAAAATCGTTATTGCGGGGTTACTTTGGGGATTTTTTTTTGGTTAGTATTCTGTTTAAAATTTTGAGTTATATAATTTGATTCATCATAGAAAAGTTAAGGGTTGTTGTACGTGTTAAACTAATCATGGTGGTAACATCAAATAGAAAAACCATCCATCCTTCGTCTTATGTGTAACGATTATTATTTGTTGAATAAAAAGGTGTCGTGTATAACTTATCAATTGCACACAGTATGCATTTCTTTCTATAATTTCAGTCAAAATTGTCATAATTTTATTTGTTAGGTAAGCATTACTTTTTGTGTATTATTTAGGCATATCAATTTGGTACTTTTTGATAAATATGTATTTATTGCGCTATAGTTAGGCTATCAATTTGCTTTTGGTTACATTTGATTTCCTTGCACCGGAAGACACAGGAGTTTTTGATAGGGTTCAACGGGTTGTCGCAAAGTAATTTTTCGACCCTAAGACACTAAACTTTATTTTTTAGTAGAATTGGTTTTGTCATCCAAATAGGGTTGCGGCTAAGCTTGTTGCTCGTCTTGCCCGCCTTCTTATTGTAAAGTTGTTTTGATATAAAATTTCAATGTTGTATTTAAGAAAAAAATGTGTTAAGATTTGCTATAAAAGTACCTATGGCGATAGGATATAGTTTTTGTTTTATATTATATAATTTTTTTTATATTCCTTAAAACTGTGACAAGGAAAGTGCGGGAAAAATAATTTAGTTTAACAAACACACAGTAGAAAAAAAATGATAAAAAATAACAAAATGACAAAGGGTTGTTTTTGCATTTTTTTTTTTTCTTTCTTATTTAGTGGGGTTAAGGGAACCAATATTAGGTGTATTAAATAAAGAAATCACGAATGGAAGATGGTATCTCCCCTTTTTTATCTTATTTAAATAAAATAGTTGCTGTTATTGATAGGTTCTAGAAAACGAACATAATGTTATTTAAAACTATTTTTTAATTAGCTAATCAATTAGTACTCATCAGAGGAATTCAATGGCTGTTGGTGTTTAACGTAACGTCTTTGAGGGTGTCAAGAGCCAAGACCACAAGGTAGGCGACCCGCTCAGGCTAAAAATTTTTAACGGTATCAAAATTGTCCCGTTAACATCTATATGCATTTGCTTGTGTACGCATATTTTTCTGGAAAAAATCTCTAGTGAGAAGAATATCTTAAAATTAGTAATATGTCGACCGTTTAGATAACTAATTTGCATTATATCTAACTAGTTGGATTACCCGCGCATGCGGCGGCGATAAAAATTGCTTTCCCTACTCGCCTTCCGCCAATTCCATACCCGCTTAGTAGAATTCATTTGTTTGGGTTTCCGTAGCTTTCTCGCAAACATCATTTTAACCATAATTCTCTATTGTTTAAAGGACTCGCACACTCTTTTTACCCATCATATCTTGGTCTCTCAAAAGTATATATTTTTACAGAATTTCAAGTTTGTATTCAATTAAAGTTGAAGTTGTTAAAAAATTTATAATAAAACCCACAATAAAATATGAAAAGGCTAAAAATTATATTAATTATATTTAAAATGATGTTGAATATTAAAGAATCTACGAATTTTTTTATGCTAGAAATTTTAGAAAATACGGTGAAATTAAATCATAAATAAAATAACTAGATAAAAAGATATGTCAAATTGAAAATAAAAGTGATTTTTTAATTAAGAAGTGACACGTGTCACTCTATGATGTGATTTTCTAAAATAAAATGGATTGTCAAGATTGCACCTCCTTATCTTAATTTTTGATGGGACCCACATTGTAAATGCTTTATGTAATAAGTATAGATAAACGGTGACACTTTATAGATAACATTTCTTCTCGAAAGATCTCATTATGTGATTTCGTCAAAGGCTCTAAAACTTTTCAAAAATTCAAGGACGACCATGGGGAGATACCGTCTGTGATCCATGGATCTCCGATCGGGAAACCGTATCCAAGCTCCAAGTCTAACTTCTCTTACGATATTCTCGACCTAAAGTCCAACACTCGAACAGGACATGAATGGGATGAGGTCTCTTTTACTTCAGTCTCGAGAGCGTATTCCATAAGAGTCTGGTAAAACAGGCTATAGCTCAATTGTGTAACCGAATGGGATGTCTCCTCTGAATATTGCTTTTGTAGAACATAAATAATTAGAAATATAGTGTTTTTCATATACGAAAGCAAGTTGAGTCGTGCTTGATCTCCTTGTTTTGCTAATGCAATCCTAAATACCCACCAAGAAAATGGTTATTGGTTGATGTCTCAATGATGTATGATATGTAATCCACAGCTTGGAATGGGGAGCGCATTAGAGACATTGTGTGGACAAGCATTTGGAGCAGGGCAGGTTGATATGTTGGGAGTATATATGCAAAGATCATGGGTTATACTCTTCGTCACAAGTTTGATTATGATGTTCCTATACATCTTCGCAACCCCATTACTCCTTTTAATTGGACAAACTGAAGACATATCACGCGCTGCAGGGACTTTGGCGCTATGGATGATTCCACAACTCTTTGCATACGCCTTAAATTACCCAATAGCTAAGTTTCTTCAGGCGCAAAGTAAGATAATGGTGATGGCTTACATAGCCGCGGCAACGTTGGTCCTGCATACCATTTTTATTTTTTCGTGGAATATTATGAAGAAAAATTTGCGGTGGGGGCAGCGCTATGGGCGAGGAGCATTGGTTTGCTCCAATTTTTCATGGTCATTTTTCATGGTGGTTCATGGTGGTGGCTCAAATGATTTATATTTTTAGTGGGACGTGTGGTCGAGCATGGTCAGGGTTCAGCTGGGCCGCGTTTAGCAATTTGTGGGGTTTTGTTAAACTTTCTTTTGCATCAGCAGTCATGCTTTGGTAGGTATTATCTTTCCGTGACTTTGTTTTTAAATTTATGGTTCCAAAGTTACTACTAACAACTAACCAGTAAATATTGTGTTTAAATATGAGCAGTTTGGAAACATGGTATTTTATGGCGTTGGTACTCTTTGCTGGATATCTAAAGAATGCCGAAATTGCGGTGGATGCGCTATCCATATGGTTAGTATTATTTAAGTGTTTTGTTATGTACACCGTATGTTATTACATTAAGGAAAAAAACGTACGTAACCACTTCAGGAAAGCAACTTAACATATTAAGGGTTTTGCTAACATGGGTTAACTTGTCATGTTATATATGTGTAAATAAAAGGAAAGTTTGAGCTTATTTAACTGAGAATTATGTTTATATATAGCCATTTATCAGTTTAGTTGATGCGAATGATAATTAAATAAAAAAGTTTGTGTTGTAATACTTGGCTGAAAAATGCACTTCATGTCTAGAAATGAAGATTTCGGGATAAGTAGAGACTGACTATAACAAACTCGTCTATTTTTAAGAGGATCAACATTATATTTGTTCTGTGTTACAAAATCTTATTGTTTTTCACGAATTGAATATAAAATGTTCTCCCGAAAAAAATAGATATGTATCATGTATATGAAGTCGGTACACCGTATACAAACCACTTAACATGTCTTACTGTCTGATATCTTTTATAAGCAATAACATTATTCTATGTTTGAATAGTATAAACTAGGAAAACTTCAAATTGAGCTCTATATTCATAATTGGTGTCTATCTGTTCAAAAGTGATTACTGGTGTAATGTATGGTTCATTTGATGTCTTTGGGTCCATTTGGATACACAAACTTTAGCTAAAAGTCATAGAGTGGGTGTTTGCCACAGGCCTGCATAACTCCCCCCCCCCCCCCACCACTCGCCCACCCCCTGTTTTCCCAGCCTGCTAACTAAGTGATGACCATAAAAGAACTATAGCAAAAAGACAGTGGCTAAATATAGAGTATGTTTTGTTCTCTATTGAAAATAGATGTTGAAAATCCTGAAATCATGAGGATCAAAGTAAGAATTTTGCTTTTTTGACCAGTATTGTATGTTATATTAGTGGGAAATTTTATGTCCTATCCTTATATCATAAAGTTACAAATTTAGAGATTGACAACTTTGTTTTTTTCTCGCTGGTAAGATCACTCAGATTCACACCTTTATTCAATTAACCGGCGTTACACTTTAGTTGCCTACTGTGAGTTAAGTAAGCACTATTGAGGCTAGGTCCTTATTTCACACAATATAATAATAAGCCCAACCTTAAAAATAATCCCTTAAAAATTTGCCAAGCCCAAAAAACACCTCTAAAATTTTATGAGTTAAAATTTAGTTCGTGTCGTCTTCATAATATTATTATTGTGTTTTCAGTTACATCTATATTACAAATTGGTACGCGCTTTTGATAGTCCACTAAACATATCATTTCTAAAATCTTTGCAGCACAAACATTCTTGGATGGGCAATTATGGTAGCAATTGGGTTCAACGCAGCAATCAGGTTTGTTCAAACAAGTTTTTCCCAAAATCCAACTTTTTATGTTGGGTAAAGCTGTAGAAACCATATTAATTTTTATTTAATTAACTCAATAAACTCAAAAATTAATATTTGAATGCAGTGTAAGGGTGTCAAATGAACTAGGTGCAGCCCACCCAAGAACGGCAAAGTTCTCAGTCGTGGTGGTGGTGATTTCTTCATTCCTCGTCGGTGTTTTGCTGGCCATCCTACTTGGCATCTTCCGTCATCAATACCCAGCCTTATTTGCGGATAGTTTAGAAGTTCAAGAAGCGGTTTACGCTCTTACTCCATTGTTAGCAGCCTGCCTCATCATCAACAATATTCAACCTGCACTCTCTGGTAAGCATTTGTCTTCATTTAATATTATACCCGGTTACAAACAAAATCCTCACGATCGTCAGATTGGACTAAATATATTGTTATGAAAATCAGGGGTGGCAATTGGAGCAGGATGGCAAGCTGCGATCGCTTATATAAATATTGCATGCTACTACATCTTTGGCGTTCCCTTAGGACTCACTCTCGGGTTTGCAGCCAATTGGGGTGTTAAGGTACACACATTTTTACTTGGTTATGTAGTACATTGTGCATTCTTGACGTTTTAAGTTGTCCAATAATTTATAACATTGTGAATATCGCAGGGTATATGGATAGGTATGTTGACCGGAACTGTGGTACAAACCATTATCTTGATTGTGATTTGCTATAGAACCAACTGGGACAAAGAGGTACCGAGTTATTCAAATTGTTTTCAGTACACGTCTTTTTTTTTTAACAAAATTTTCTTCCGTCTTTATTATTCGATAAAATTAGTTCTATGTAAATTTCAGGCATCCATTGCTGAGAAGAGAATAAGACAATGGTCAGGGCAAAAAGAGGTGGTGGGAGAGTAATAATTAAAAGGGGCTTAATGAAGCTAAAGCGAGTTGTTTTGTTTGATTATGCAATGGTTGATTAAATGGAAATGTATTTAAACTAGTATTATGATTAAATAATTGTGCAATTGATTTGCTTAATTTATTTACTTAATATTTTTTGAAAAAAAGAAAAGCGTTGTAGGTTGGGATTTCAAAACTCTTGACATCTATTTTGCTTAACCATCATGGTCTATTACTTCATCTTCGTCTTATAATATGTGTTTAATTTTAGAAGAAATGCTACATCCACATAATATTTAAAAAAAACTCTCACAAAATAATGTATCAAATATGATGGACCAATGATGTTTTACTATATTTTCTTTTTTTTTATTTTCACTAATTGTAATTGATTGACACATTTATGTGTAGATTTCTTTTTGTAAGTATTATGTGGATGTAACATTTTTTTATTTTTATATCTTGGTTTAATCATTGTTTGCTTTCAAATATCAACTAATTAATACAATTAAAACAAATTTTTTACTGGATGAAAGTGAAATAATTCAGCATGATTATTTAATTAATAAAGTTATGATATTAGACAAAAATATTACATGAATAAAACTGAACCATAAAAATAATTTACTATTTTCTTGTTAGATATAAAAAGATAATTTATCATATCAAAGCCAACGAAAATAACTTGATTAAGCTTTTTAGCATTTCTCCTTCTCTTGGCTTATCCATGAATCCGGAATCATTTATGTTATGAGTTTATGACAGTAAAAAAATGTAATTGGTTCAAGCAAATGCATAATCTTAGTACTATAAACATAAACCGTCAACACTCTATGTTGTATAAAAATGATCACAGAAATCTGAGAGTCGTGTAAACACTTTCAGATTGAAGTATTTCGATGGTTCTATCGAAATCTTAAATCGGATAAAACTCAGATTATGAAACGAAAATGTGTTTTTGATGTTATGAAAAAACAGAACCAGAAATTGTGATGATTATTAACCAACAAAACTGATTTTTCGGTTATAACTGCATAGCAGTTACTAACTGTCAAATCGGTTAAATAAAAGGGGCCAAAAAAACAAGTCCATATCCGGGAATTTTATTTCCAAGTGCATTTTTTAACATAACACTTTATACCAAATAAAATTTTTCCAAGCTGACCTGGCAGCTCGACCCCAGCCAGGGGCGCTGCCCCTTGGACCCTGCCAGGGGCTGCCGCCCCTTGGACCCTGCTACCAGGGGCGCTGCCCCCGGACCCCCGTCATACGGGGCTTCGCCCCGAATGATAATCATAATAACGCCATACAAGTGTGCACTCCGCACAACCCCCGACTTGTTGAACATTTATCATGATTACACATTGGTCAACCAAGTCAATCCATTACACTTAAATCATATTGGTGACGCAAAATCACCAACAATCCTCCCCCATTTAAGTGTAATCTTGATTAACTTAAAGCAAACTCATAACAAACAACAAACTGATGCATAAATGAAATATCGAGACGATTGAATTTCACATTAGTACATTAGCATTCCAAATATTCGAATATCAGAGTGTCACTAAAGGATTGAACTCTTTCTATTCTTAGTGAATACATGAAGATAATATACACAACAGTTTACACATTCACATGTTCTACTTGACACTATGTTTTACTAGCTTGTGTCCTATCCTTCAATAAGCATATCAAAGCCAAGTCCCAAGCTTCTTGAAGCAGCTAAACTTCATGCTTATATAGGTAGTTTTTACTCTTGCACATGCACATGCAATTTGTCAAAAAACTATCAAGAAATATAATTTCAACCTCCTTTATCTTGAAGTTCTGAACACATACCGTGGGATGATGTAATTTTGTGTTCCAATCCAAAGATATCAAACTTTCCTCATTGAATTCATCATCTAACATTTCGTTAGATGGGAATTGGGTATCTTGATACAAGGATTTAATTAGATGGACTTTAAACCCATCCCAATAGCCGCCTTGCGTACGAGATCTCTTGCTAACCCTTTGGTTAAATAGTCGGCTAAATTCAATTGAGTATTTATAAACTTCACATATATCACACCATTCATGATAAGCTTACGAATCATGCTATGTCTAACACCCAAGTGTCTAGACTTGCCATTGTACACTTGACTATAAGCCTTAGCCAAGGTAGTAGCACTATCACATCTGATAGAAATAGTAGATATCGGTTTAGGCCACAAAGGAATTTCATAAATCAAATCCCTCAGCCACTCAGCTTCATTACTAGCTGCAGCCAAGGCCACAAATTCAGACTCCATGGTTGAGCTAGTAATACAAGTCTGTTTCTTTGAAGCCCAAGAAATAGCACCTCCTCCAAGAAGGAATACCCAACCACTCGTAGACGAGTGATCCTCCATATTATTAATCCAACTGGCATCGGAATAACCTTTTATAACAGAAGGATAACCACTATAAGTCAAACCATAATCTATGGTTCCTTTTAAATACTAAAATACTTAACCCCGAGCTTGCCATTGTAGAGCACTAGGAGTGCTAGTGTACCTACTAAGCTTTCCTACAACAAAAGCTATATCTGGCCTAGTGCTAATCATGGCATACATAAGACATCCAATAGCTCTAGAGTATTCTAACTAAGACACTGGAGTTCCTTTATTAGGTCGAAACTTCACAGTAGGATCTACAAGAGTACAAACAGGAGAACAATTAACAAAGTTAAACTTTTTCAGTATCTTCTCAATATAATGAGATTGAGAAATAGAGATACTATTGTTTCCTCGTTTGATTCTAATACCAAGAATCACCTCAGCCTCCCCCGGATCTTTCATATCAAAATTAGATGACAAGAATTCCTTTGTCTTATTAACTTGATCTTGGTCAGTACCAAAGATCAACATGTCATCCACATATAAGCAAATTATTACTCCTTTACCACAAGAATCAAATTTGCTATACACACACTTGTCAGCTTGGTTTAAAGAAAAACCATTAGACAACACCACATCATCAAACTTTAGATGCCATTGTTTCGGTGCTTGTTTCAGACCATACAATGATTTCTTTAATTTACATACCTTGCTTTCATGTCCAGGCATCACAAACCCTTCAGGTTGTTTCATGTAAATTTCCTCATCCAAATCACCATTCAAGAATGCAGTTTTTACATCCATTTGGTGAATAACCAGATCATGTATAGCTGCAAAAGCTAACAACAATCTAATAGTAGAAATCCTAGCAACAGGAGCATAAGTATCAAAGAAGTTAATTCCCTCCTTTTGTCTAAAGGCTTAGATAACCAATCCGGCTTTATATTTATCTATGTTTCCATCCACTTTCATCTTCCTTTTTAAGATCCGTTTACATCCTAATGCTTTGCATCCAGAAGGCAAATCAGTTAATTCCCAAGTATTATTATGCATGATGGAATCAATCTCACTTTGAATTGCTTCTTTCCAAAAAGCAACATCCCTAGAAGCCGTTGCTTCACTCAAGGTCATTGGATCCTCCTTAATAATGAAACAATATTTACGTTGAGATAAAGTCTTATCTCTTGTTCCTTCAACCGAATAAAGTTAAAAATCAGACCCAAAAGACTTAGCTTTTCTTGTTCTAGTACTTTTTCTAAGAACAGATGGACCAGGTACATCATCAGTACCTTCAACCTCATCTTCACCTATCTTACTTGAAGATGGCTGAATCGTGCCTCTTGGTCTAGGTATAGACGTAAACCGTTCTTCATCAAATATATCATCTCTTGACTCTATTATAGAGTTCACCGACACATAATCATTAGGTTCTATAACATAAAACCTATAACACTTGGAATGCTCAGCATACCCAATGAAGATACAATCTATACCTTTCTCACCTAGATTTTTCATTTTGGGTTCAGTTAGCCTTACAACCGCTCTACAGCCCCAAACCCTCAAATAAGTCAAATTTGGTACCTTCTTGGTCCAAATTTCATAAGGGGTTTGTTTACTATTTTTGTTTGGAGTTCTATTCAAAATATAACAGGCTGTCAACATAGCCTCACCCCAAAACCCTTCACTTAGTCCAGAATAGGATAACATGGAATTCACCATTTCCTTTAAAGTCCTATTCTTCCTTTCAGCCACCCCATTCTGTTGTGGTGTGTAAGGAGCCGTGGTTTGATGTATTATACCAGTTGATTGGAAATAAACTGGATCATAATACTCACCACCCCTATCAGTACGCAATACTTTTATTAAATCTTGTCTTTGAAGTTCTACTTCTTGTTTATAAATTTTAAATTTATCTAGAGCTTCATGTTTAGCATGCAATAGATAGACATAACAATATCTAGAAGCATCATCAATAAAAGTAATGACATACTTATTATGTCCTAGTGAAGGATTGGCATGAAAATCACACAAATCACTATGTATGAGATCTAATACTTTGCTTTCCCGGTTAACACCCTTAAATGGTTGTCTAGTAATCTTTGTTAACATACAAGTTTTGCAACTTTCATGTGTCATGTCAAAAGCAGGTATTAAACTCATTTTAGACATATCCCTCATTCTCTTGTAATGAACATGTCCTAGTCTAGCATGCCATAATTCAGATTTGCTTAAACTATTACTATGACTAGAAGTAATCATACAAGCAGAAGCATTAAACAAAGGATAATTCGGATTTAATCTAATCATACCATTACATACATAACCAAATCCAACAAATGAACCATGTCTTTACAAGATATACTTGTCACTTTCCAACACTTGTTTGTAGCCACACTTATTCAACATAATTTCATAAACAAGATTCTTTCGAATCCCAGGTACACACAATATATTATCTAAACATAAAGTTTTTCCAGAAGTGAAAGTTAATAAAACACGCCCAATTCCTTTGATTGGTTCGGTTGCAACGTTTCCGATCTTCACAAATGATCCATCTTCAATCGATTTACAGACTTGAAACCAACTAAGATCCTTGAAAACATTACTTATTGCACCCGAATCAACCCACCAAGTAACTTCATCATCCTAAACATAAAATGCATCAGAAATTACAAAAACATAATGTAAAACATTATCAAAATTCTACATAAAATCAGAATTATAACCTTGTTGTTTTTCAGGATCCTTAGACCCATTTGAACCAGCGTTATCCTTGCCCTTACGAGAGCGACAATCCTTCTTCATATGACCAGGCTTGTTACATTTCCAACAAGTCATTGTACCCTTCTTGTTGGCAAATTTATCATCACCACTTTTGAACTTTATTTTGTTCTTATTGTTGTTGGAATTTTTGGTTCCATCTCTTTCAACCATGTTGCAGAAGATAATCCAATTTGGTTCTTTCCTTTAGGATTGTTATCAAGTTCCTGATTTCTTAATCCTTCCTCAATTCGTAAATGACTACCGAGTTGAACCAAATTTAACTCTTCCTTTTTATGTTTCAAACTATGTTTGAATTCTTTCCAGGAAGGGGGTAGTTTATCAATGATAACTGCAACCGAGATGGCCTCATCCATCATCAAATTATGTTGGGTATACTGTCCTAGAATCCTTAACATTTCATGATATTGTTCCATGACAGGCCTAGTATCAACCATCTTGGAATTCATAAAACTACTCACAAGAAACTTCGTTGTAAAAGCATCTTCTGCCATGTAGTTAGATTCTAGGGACTCCCATAGTGTTTTTGCAGATTGAGCATTTTGATAGATATCAAATAGGGAATCAGACATACCATTTAGAATGAGACCACGACATATTTAGTCGTCGTTCTCCTACTTCATCCTCTTCCTAGTCGTCTCTAAAGTTTCATTCTCGGACCATTCGGGACTGGGTACACTCAGAACGTACACGACTTTCAGGGTGGTAAGAAGAAAGTGAATCTTCTTTTGCCAGCGACGAAAATCCTGCCCTTCAAACTTTGCCAACTTATCGAACTTGCTCGTCATTTCCTTCACAGATTCTCTGGTCGTCATGATCACAGATACTTCGATCTTTTTTGTAAAAAAAATGATCACAGAAATCTGAGAGTCGTGTAAACACTTTCAGATCGAAGTATTTTGATCGTTCTATCGAAATCTTAAATCAGATAAAACTCAGATTTAGAAACGAGAATTTGTTTTGATGTTATGAAAAACTGAACCAGAGATTGTGATATGTATATATGACCAACAAAAACTAAATGTCGGCTGTAACTGCAAAACAGTTAAACTAACCACCGAATTAGTTTAAATAAACGGGCAAAAACAAGTCCATAATTTCCGGGTTCTGCCCCTTAGACCCTGTCAAGGGCTGCCGCCCCTTGGACCCTGCTACCAGGAGTGCTGCCCCCGGACCCCCGTCATTCGAGGCTTCGCCCCGAATGATAATCATAATAACGCCATACAAGTGTGCACTCCGCACAACCCCGACTTGTTGAACATTTATCATGATTACACATTGGTCAACCAAGTCAATCCATTACACTTAAATCATATTGGTGATGCAAAATCACCAACAGAATATAAGGGTATGAATCAAGTCTTTGTAGCATATTTTGTATGGTCTAATGGTAAATAAGGCTCTCTAAAGTGGTCTACTGATAATGGTAAATAAGGCGTTGTCAAAGTGATTTTCGGATGTTTAGAAGTGTCATTACGTAAACTTGTAGTCATCAAATACAAATCAACATCATAACAAAGACCAATAACTAATTAGCATCTAGAATAATCAACTAAAAATTTGATCACCATCACAACAAAATATAATCGTGTTGCAGAATACAATTAAATTCTACAATGATACACATTCATGCATGAAATAATAATTCAAACAGAAAGTAGAAACATTAAAGAAAATAATATTCTATCACCACACCTACACACATCCCACTTGAAGATAAAGAAGATCATGATATTTTACATTCATCTTGATATTGGGGGGGATTTACATTGAAACTTGCAAGGCCTAATTTGTCTTTAATTGATGAGAGCATGAGGTGGACATCATGTAATGATGTGGCTAATTTTGCTGACGTGTACATATAAAAAGTGACATGGCATCCTAGTCATGAGGGGTCACCAGAGTTAGATGAGTAACCAGCCATCCAAATTATTTAAACAGACATTTCTATAAGTTTAATGAATTTTAAATAACTAATAAGTAGTGCAATGACTTGAATAGACACATAACTTTTGTTGACTGGGCAATCACTCTTGTATTGATATTCAGAGATATATCCTTCAAGGTATGTAACACATCTTTTTTAAGCAAAGTAAACATGATCATCATCACTCTCCCAACCAAGAAACGCACAAATGTTAGGATGGTATGAAGACGACCTAAGCTTCTCAATAGTCTTCCTTACATCATGCCCGATTTTAGCCTTCTCAATGAGAGCATCGACGTCGTCATAATTTCAATGGAAGAATTCATTCCGTTTATCTAATCCTTTAATACGTTCAAGTCCATTCTCGATTTCTTAACTTTAGCAAGCAACTTATCAAGTTCGCCCCTTAGATTTGCATTATATTCCTTTAATTCAATATTTTCCTTACTCAAACTACTTGTGTCCGTGATTAACATATGCAAGCGTTGATGTAGATTTGGACATTTGATGCACGATAAAACAAGCATGTTGTACGAGCTTCGTCGGGACTGGAAAACCACACTTTAATACATGCAAATCGCAAGGACCAAAGCAATGTGGATCAATGTAGGTAAGAATCTACTCGTCTAATCAGGAATAACCCGTCCTATTGTTGTTGTCGAGAACCTTTGTTTGAGAGTCAATGGAATGACTAATATTCCATTTTGATAATCTATGAGGTAAATTAGTTATCCTTCTTAGAAACATATGTTTTGTCGTCTTCGTAATGCCCTTTAAAATGCTCTTTAAGTAATTCTTCGGTGTCTATGGAATAGCCTAGGATGCATACATACGCTTCCTCAAGTACTTAAATCATTAGCACCGTGCTCTCCCCATAAAGGCTTTCACGCGAGCAAATCATATCATAATAGAAATGCTCTCACACGAGCAAATAAAATCATATCATAACCATAAGGGCAAAACGCCATGGACTAATCACACCGCCACAGATAGTGTCATGTCATTGATGCCTCAATGTCGTAGTCATTATACCTTCATGGATAGTTGCTCGGTATTCTCAACTCCTGTCTACATATATAGGGTTCTACAGTAGCACATTGAACATATAAACCAACAAAATATTGTTTTCATAAAATCAATTTAAACATGGTTTTCATAAAAATTATTTTCACCATGCATATGAGTCCTATAGGAACATAAACGCTCATATGAAAGTGGAATCACATCATTCTCAAAAATCATTTCAACATAACTTTCTTCGAGCATATCATCAAAATATATTTCAAAAGTATTTTTCACAATTCATCATCATTATAAAATGATATTCTCAAATAAAGGGGTTCATATAACAAAAAGATTACCATAGCATCGCAAGAGAATTCAACAGAAGTATATGAAGCAACGGCAAAAGACAGTGCGAGAATGCAAAATTACCAACATATCAACGAATCAAGAGAACACTTGAAAGAACATCCGTACCTTAAATTAGATGTCCACATACACACACTAGAAACTCGACCTATGCCTTCATTTAATAATCTAGAAAGTGACGGGACCAATTCTTATTAAGTGTTCTAAAAATGGTCATTTGATACGATTACGAAGTATCCATGTTTATTCAACTATTACAACATGCATGGCCTTGTGAAACGTTGAAGATTGATTGATGTGTATGACATGCACAATTTGATTAACTAATTATAAACTAACATCATCTTCTTCCTATTTTTCATAATATATCAGCTATTTTGTTATCTAAATTTACAAAGTAAAATCACAAACTATGTCTTTCTCATCCAATATTACCCGACCCTCTATATCTTTGTTTTACTTGTTTGGTTTCGAATTCATTTGAGACCCGAAGAAAGCTTGTGCCAACAGATTAAATTAAGAATGATCATCTTCTTCTATTATTATGATTTTATGTTAGTAGTAACCTCCTCAAGAGTAACCATATGATTATAAAACGATTATGGCAAATATTTACCTCTAACCCACGAACTGAATGCGAATCAAGATCATGCGGCCCTCTCTTCCTCACTCTATATTCTTTCAAATTATTTTAGGGTTCTTGCGTTTGTGTCATGAATGGGTCTACTGATAGGAGAGGGGGTATTATAATTGTCATGGGCCGAGATATCAGGGATTTGGACGTGATTCTTTACGTGATTTCCATTGACCCATAATTGTTTGTAACTGATTCCTTCTATCATCAATATATGTATTAATTTAAAATATTGATGTGATCTTTGACCAATAATTCGTTTGACCAATAAATTTAAAATAAGAATTAAGTACATTTTTGGTCCTTGTGGTTTGGTGCGATTTCACTTTTGGTCCAAAATTCAAAAAAACTTTGGTTTTGGTCCAAAAACATTGTTTCGGTCCACTTTTAGTCCAATCCTATGAATTTGGACTAAAAGTTTTGGACTAAAACTATGTCTTTTGGACCAAAAGCGTAACAAAACTATGTATTTTAAAACGAAACTATGTGTTTTGGACCAAAACCAAACCTTTTTTTAATTTTGGACCAAAGGTAAAAAACGCACCAAACCACCAGGACCAAAAATGTACTTGACTCTAAAATAATTTATATAACACAAATGTTGGGATTCACCCATTATCAATTTATAACCCTAAATTTATTTCAAGTCACTTCAAAATCATGACCGAAGAAGAAGATATAATAAGTTTGTTACCGGATTGCTTATTACTAGAAATCATCTCTCGTTTAGAATTGTCCACGAAACACGTAATTAAAACAACATCTACTATCTCCAAACGATGGCAACATCTTTGGACTAAACTTCCTACTCTCAGTTTTATAGATACGGATGACATCCCAAACCGACGCTACAATGCTGATATCTCTGATTACTTTTCCTTTATCGACAAGACCCTAACTCAAAGTCCTACCGATTTGAACCTCAACAAATTTAAACTTAGAATTATAAAGAATAGTCAAGTCTATACCCTGCCTAAGTCGCAAGTATATAGTTGGATTCAACATGCTATTACTCGTAATGTTCAAGAGGTTGATTTAACGATTGATACGATGTCCTGGGAAAAGTTTAGCTATGACCATGAGTTGTTTTTCAACAATTCATGTCTTACGAGAATGGAACTTTCGGGTTGTGCATTTAATCCACCTAATGGCGTTATTCGTTGGGATAAGCTTAAGTGTCTCTCCATATATGGTGGGAAATTAGATGAAGATTCAATGAGAAAAATATTATTCGGAAGTCCTTGTTTGGAAACTCTGGAGTTGGACGATTGTTTTTTTGATGGGTGTTTATCGAAGTCCTTGTTTGGAAACTTTTCAGTTGAACGATTGAAATGTTTTATGGGAATTTACGAAAGTTTTACCTATGACGATGACGCATTTTGGGACGAATTATGTTTTCTGAGTATGAAACTTTCGCGTTGTGTATCGAATCCTCCTAATGGTTGTTGTAATCTTAACTTTTTGTGTATTGAAACTACAAAATTAGATGAAGATTCAATTGGAAAAATACTATCCCAAAGTCCTTGCTTGGAAACTTTGGAGTTATACAATTGTCATGGTGTTAGGCGGATTGATGTTACTTCAAATAGTGTTAAAAACTTGGTGTTCTCTGGATATGGCTGCGTTTGGGCGGGTTATATAGCTACTCTCGAAATCGATGCTCCATATATATTGTCACTAACAATCAAAGGAACATTGGATTTGGAGAAGATTTTGTTGCTAAACATCTCTTCTTTAGTCAAAGCTGAGTTGGATTTTGTTAGCAGCAACGATTTTGTGGAAGAACTTGGACGATCTCTAGAAGATATAGAAGACGAATTGCTTCAAGGGCTTTTAAGAAACCTTGGCCATGTCAACGAGATTACACTAAGGAATAAATGTTTAGAGGTAATATTTTGCTCTATTCGGGTTTGTTGCACTACTAGAAAAAATGTCATTAGCAATAATTAGAAATTGTTGCAAAATTATGCATTTGACAACTAATTTTAAGAAGGAAATTGTTAACAAAGTTGCAATTTTTGTAGCAAAAAAAAGTTTTTGTTCCTAATTTAGCAACCACTAAGTAATTTTGTTACATTCTCAAATTAGCACCGGTCGAATTTGCATCAAGTGATGTTAGTTGCTAATTCGATTGGTTGTAATTTGAGAATGCAACAAAATTGCATAGTGGTTGCTAAATTAGCAACAAATGTTTATGTTTATTTGTAAAAATACCAACTAAACTTTTTGTTGTTAAAAAAATTGTTTGTTAATAATTTTCTTGCTAAAATTAGATGCTAAATGCATAATTTAGTAACGATTTCTGATTGTAGCTAATGTTATTTTTCTGGTAGAGTTGTTTATTATTAAGGGCTGTGATTGCTATTATTAATATCCGATAAGTTTAAGTTTGCCCTGATTATGATTCATTGCACTGCTTGAACAATTTTTGTTTTCATTGGTAGGTTTCCTTTCGTTTGAAGAAAAGAGGTTTCCATTGGGTTCATTTAAACTGCTACCACATATTTTATTTATTTATAATTATTTTATTATTTAGTTTTTGGGTAGCCATGGTTTACAACCGGCCTTCTCGCTTACTAATGCAGTGGTTTGAAACCACCACACACAAACTCAAACCGTGTAAAGCCCTCCTTTTTCATGAGTGATGATTCGGCCGATGATACTTTTAAGCAAGTTTAGCGAGAGGAAGTTTGATTGATGTGATGTAGGCATGTTCGAGCTCCAGTTCGTCTAGTTTAGCCGCCAGTTAATCGGTCAACACGTGAAGTAAAGTGTTTAATTATTTTGAAGAGATTGAAGTGTAAAATAAGATAATTTATAATTGTCGATCTGTCTTTTTTAATATTATTATTTTTGTTAACGATACGTTTAGATTATAAGAATTGATTTGTTTCTATATTTGAAAGTCAAAGATTGTATTTGAGTGTCTCTTCACTTATACCCTATAAATATAAGCCTAACCGTAATGGTGACCGCACACGCGACCGTCACTTCAGCGCCAACTCAGCTTTCTCTTTCATAGATCACACGCAGACAAACACCCGTAATGGTGACCGCATCGGCGACAAAACACTTTTTTTTAAATTTAATTTCTTATTAATAAAGAAGGGTGACCGTTTCGGCCAGCGTACGCGTGTTTCGGCCAGCGTTCGTGCGTTTCAACCAGCATTCGCGCATTTCATCCAGCTTTCACGCGTTTCGTCCAGCTTTCGCGCGTTTCAGTGAGCTTTCGTGCGTTTCAGCTTGCTTTCGCGCGTTTCGGCTTGCGTTCTCGCGTTTCGGCCAGCGTTAACTCTTTTTCATACGTTTTTGTATGTTATTGACCGCTTTCGCACGTTTTCGTTTGTTTTAGCATGTTTTCCCGCGTTTTCTTCTGTTTTTAGACGTTTTGGCACGTTTTCTTATGTTCTCGCACGTTTTCTTATGTTTTAACATGTTTTCTTTCGTTTTCATACGTTTTCATCCGTTTTGGACATTTTCTTACGTTTTCTTACGTTTTATACGTTTTCGCACGCTTTCGTCAGCATACGCGCCTTTTCGTCGCCTTTCACGTGTTTTCGGCTGCTTTCGCGCGTTTTCGCCACCTTTCGCACGTTTACGCCACCTTTCGCGCATTTACGCCAGATTTCGCCGCTTACCTTCTTCTCCTTCCCCCTCCTTTTCGTTTCCGCTGGCCTTTCAGTGTTTTCCCTCCCACAGAAGACCCCCTCCGTTTCGCTCGTCTTCGCCTTTCGCGCGTTTTTCCCAGCTTTTGCGTGTTTTCGTTAGCTTCCGCGCGTTTTCGTCAGCTTTCGCGAGTTTTCGTCACCCTTTGCGTGTTTTCGTCAGCTTTCGTACGCTTTCCCTTTCAGCGACTTCTGATTCAATCCAAGCCTCATCACTCCTTGAATTGTATGCGTCGGATCTTTTAGCTCTCTTTGCAGTCCTATATATCCTCTCTACTTGTTTTGTAAGCCCAGATCCATACCCTTTGTTGTTCTTGGTAAAACAAGTGGCCTCTGCCCATGCTTCGTCGTCAAATGGAATATCAACCAAATCATCAACACCATTCTTTTTCATGACAATCTCATGATACTTGGCTGTTGCCATTTCCGCCCTGAGATCACAGCAGGTGCCTTTACCTTTGTCCTTTTTGTGCAAAATTTCAAAAAACTCAATATCTGTCATCTCAATGCACAAAATACAGTAAAATCAAGGACGGGATTCCTTTAAGGGGTAGGTACTGTAACAATCCGTATTTTCAGGTCATTTACGCCAATAAACTTTCAAATATTTATTTTGAACTTTTACGCAATTACTTTTAATTTCAACCGTTTAGTTAAATCGCGTAAACTAAAAATCAACAACCAACGTAAACCGACCTCAAACAAATAAAAGTTTACGTCAAACAAGTGTTGTATTATTTTTCTGAAAATAATTTATAACTTTTCACATTTTTTTACGTTACATAAAACGCCTACGTTTCACGATAAATTACATATTATAATATGTAAACCCATAAACCCATCTATGCTTCAACAAATACACACCATTTTACCCAATGCCCAAAATAATTATATCATTTCTATCCTAATACCTATTCTAGCCGTGCATGTTATGCATACAAACACATGTAAATTAAATCAAATGCTCCACTAATTCTCACTTTACATAACCTACACCAACTTGTAAACTTTAAACTATTACCATGGGGTATCAAAATTCCATTTGTTCCCTCTCATTCAAATCCACACGACATAACATAGGGGAAAAAGAAAAAGAAACTTGCATGCTCACTTGTAGTGTCACTCCATTTCCAACATACGCATGTGTCTTACACATCTAACAATTTATTCGCGGCCATGCTTATGTTTAGCTCCACGATAATCATGGAAGGTGTTAGAACTTCGTGTGTTCACGACGGGAGTTGTTAGTGTATCGAGTAAGACTTGTCCCATCCTTCCTTTATTAACTCCATGAAGTACGGCTAGAAACAACAACATACACCAAGAGCTTTGTCAAATCCATCCCATCCTATAATGCTCGATCTCTAGCCTTTGTTTAATATAAACACACTACCACCTTTTGACCATATAAACTAACATAATAGTACACTTCATTTCACAAGCCAAATTGGCAAGTAAAACTCTTAAAACCCACGGCTAAATATTGGCACACCTCATCATCTGCATTCACTCAAATTGTTTCCTTTTTCCTTTGTATTGCTGCCAACCGACGCCATACACACACACCCAAAGAAAACAAAGAACAAACTTAAACACTAAACACATAAACCCATTTACCTACACTATGATCTAAGAACACACTTTGGTTCACTTCACATCACAATTTTGGTGTCACGACGGGGATTGCTAGAGCCGAGTTAATGGTCGTAATGGGGTTCGAGTTTCGGTTCTGTAGGGGTTAAGGTTCTAGTTTGTTTGTTGGCAGGTTGTACTTTGCGATACCACATAAGTTTTGGGTTCATTTGTACGTATATATGTGGGTTTTCGGTTTTGATGATGTTCGTGTCCATACATGTTCGAGTTGTTCATGCTTGTATTCGCAACCATGCTTATGTTTAGCTCCACGATGATCATGGAAGGTGTCAGAACTTCGTGTGTTCACGACGGGAGTTGTTAGTGTTCGTAATCACGATCATGTTTATAATCATGTTCGAGTCACGTCCCAGTTCCTTGTTATTTCTTTGGAGGTAACGACTCGAGCCATACTATAAATACTGTTTAATGCCGAAGCGTGAGTCAATAGAACCATAAGCAATTATTAATAATGCTAAACGGTAATTTTTGGGTTTTACTATATATTGAAGCCTTTAAACTAATTATAACATTAAACTTAAATGGTTATAAACTAGTTATGAAACAAGCTGAGTCAACTTTATAAAAATCACGATACGGTTTTGGTTTATAGATACACGAATGAAGGAAATGACCTTCATGGCATGTTTTTACCAAACTTCCCTTTTAGTCCTTGTATTATCTAAGTGGCTATATATACTACCTTATTGTTTTATTATAATTGGTCCATGTAAGTAAAATATGCTTAAAGCTAGTTCTATATACTTAAGTTTAATCTTAACTGATGTTGTCAATATATTTTTATATACCAAGACAAGATGGAGACTTTTAGAACTCTTATAAACCAAAATGCTACATAATCAAATTTATATATTGAGCAAACTTATTCGTAAAATAAAATGGTTAAACTAGTTTTATATGCAAGTATTTCATTAAGACCTTTACTAGGCGTCAAGTTAATTATGAGGTTGACAACATATTATTAATAAAATCATTTTAACAAATGTAACAGATAGAAGTACAACAATTTTAGATGAAATGATAATAAGCACCAGTGTTTTGACGTCTAGCAAATATAAATTTATAACCACGTGATAAGGCTTTTAAGTAAAAGAAGAATATTTTTATAGAATTTTAGATTATAGATTAACATTTTTGGTCCTATTCATTTTATGCTCTTCAAAACTAGTCCAAAATATTAGTCTAGTTATTTTGTCTTTAAAGTAATTATGTTTATAAAATGTACTTCTCAAAAGTTATAATCAATATAAAAACTTTATAAAAACTTATTTGCATTTATTCGCGTAATATTTATAAATCCTAAGATGCTACTTTATTTTGCTTTTAGGATTTCTCTCGGCTTCTCGACGTATATTCTCGATATTTATATCATTTTGCTAAAGGTGAGTTTATAGCCCCTCTTTCACTTGTTTTACAATTACTTTACAAATCTCGGGGGAGAATACATGCTCATTACAACTTGTTTACATACTTGTTTACATACTCATACTTATACTCATTTACAAACTCGGTTACTTGATTGATATCACACTCTTTCTACTTATGGATTTAAGTATTTAAAGTTGTTTATGAATACAATGGTTATTTCTTCATTGGACACAAGTGTTTTTGGTTATCATCTCCTGTTTACGTGTTGCCTAAGTAGCGATTAGACCACTCTCTTGCCCGAACTATCATGAACCGTCAATTGCTTGACCGACTGTACTGGTTAAGTAAGCGTGAATGTTATAAATAGATCTATTGGGACTAATTATCCCTATCCGGGTGAGTAGCGCTCACTACCCACGGGGCTCCCGATAAACGGATATATATCATGTCAAATCTCATTGGGTGTCTTGGTCAGACACCGGTAGGGCAGAATACACTTGGCATATTATATGCTACACAAATTAGCTTCGGTGTCATGAGCTTAGCGCAACAGTAGATACATTTTATGTGATACTGTATCTGTTATAGTAGTCACATACGTTTTGGGAATCTTGTGGTCCATACTACCTTGTTGAACATTACTAATTACTAAACACTTTTCATGTTACTGTGGTGAAGCAGTAGACACTTTACTCTTTCAGTTCTACATTTACACTTACATTTTTGTGACTATTATAAGGATTGAAATGGTCATACAAACTTTATAAATCTTTTGATTTCAACATTTACATTTACAAAAATCTATGAACTCACCAACTTTATGTTGACACTTTTAAGCATGTTTTCTCAGGTGAATTAGATGCTTGGCTTACTTGATGTGCATTGGGGTCTAATCAATACAAGATTACTTTTCAAACGACACTTGGAGGTTGTTCTCTCATACCTTGTGCAAAGGTACTCATGAAGTAACACTCCCGGACTCTTATTCCGCTGCGACCCAATTTTGGGGGATAATTTGAAGACTACTTTTCAAACGACACATTTAGAGGATCGTTCTCTTGTACTCGTTGTGCGGTGTATTATTGAAGTAAACACTCCCAAACTCTTATTTCCTCTGCGACAGATTTTTGGGGGTGTTACATAATCTCCATAACCCATGATAGCACCAAAGTGGTCATTCCTGAATCTAACTGTCCCGATGAACTTTTTCACAAAATTCCTGAGCCGTAAGCGATCCCCCATCATATGTTTTGAGCAGCCTGAGTCCAAATACCAAAGGACGATCTGTACGACCTGCATTGGAAAACAAACAAAGATGGAGAGTTTGAAAAGATGGATCCTCAAAATTTTTTTGGGTTCCTGTTGGTTAGCAGAAGCAACGGTAGAACGCAGAGAGGCATCAATTGCCTCATTCTTCGTTGGAGTAGGAATGCTAGTGGGATCTGCCTTGTACTGTTTGGTTTTACATTGGTATCTAGTTAATGGTTTCTAAGATGTGTGACTTAGTTTCTCAGTTATCATAATTTTACTAGTACTAACGTTTTCAGTTTGCTTAGCAGGCACTACTTTGGATTTAGTGGGCCTAGTTAAAGGGTACTGTTCTCCTAAAGTGAATTTTGTTCCCATAGGCTTCCATTGATAACCAACATTGGTAAGTAGTTTTCCTGTTGCTTTCCAAACTTGCTTAACTTGCTTAGGTTTCTAAACCCTCTTAACTTTGCTCATAACATTCTTAATAGAGGGGGATGCATGCACAGAATTCAAATAATCAACCACACACATATCATGATTTGCTGAAATAAAGCATTTGTTACATGTTTTGCAAACAGAACGAGAATTCCAATTAATTACAGCACGCTTAGAGCTAATACTAGAATTAACAAGATTTGATTTCTTCCGACTAGACTTATTTGTCCTAGGGTGTTCTTCCACTGTCTTCTTGTTGTCACTTTTAGCTGGCGAGATCTTATTTTTCTTATTGCTCCTAGGGTTTGATCCGCTAGCGTTAGTGCAACTGTTTACTCCTGTAGAAGGAATCATAGGGACATTAGTCTTCTGAATGTTCAATCGCTCTACATGTTTGTGTGTGTTATTATTTGACGTTTCACATTGGTCCTCAAAAGTAACTTTCTTTTTCCTAGTTAAAGGGGTAGAGGCATGCTGTTTATCTGTGTTATTGATGTTTTCACTACCAAGTGCAATCACATATTCTAACAGTTCTTGAGAGTGTTTAGTGTAAAGGCAAGCAGATGCAAGTGAGCTATCTAATGGTCTTTCAACCTTAGCTTCCTCTATGATCTCGCGAAGGGTTTCCACACATTCCTTAAGGTGTTTGAGATAATCTAGATGCACTTCCCTATTGTTCCTATTATGAGGGGAATTGGTTCAACATCTATAGCATACCTACCAGGTGTAAGAACTCTTGGTTTTACAGAATCCATAGTGACGCATTTCATATTTTCACGTAGTTGGGCTTTCAGATTCTCATTTTTAGTTAACAAGGTAGTTATCTGTTCGATATGTTTAGCACGCGTGATCTTAATAGAATCGTACAATTCCTTGTAGTGCTGCTTAACCTTTTCATTCTCTGCCCTAAACAGCTCATTTTGTTCTTGAAGAACGGTGACTTTTTTAGTTAATTGAGTGATCTAAAAATCTAAGTCCCTGAAATCAAGAGTACGGTCTGCTTCACTACGGGTCTCTTTTAATTGAGAGATTTGCATTCTCAATTTTTTGATGGCGTTGTCCTTTCCTTGAATGGAAGCTTTCATTTTTTCGATTACAAAAACTGAGTCAAAATCAGGAGCATCTCGAGCGGGTAGAGATGTGTTGTTTCCAAAACGTTCTTTAAGGTTTTAATACTTTAACTGCAAATTTAAGTGATTTACCTCAAGATTGGAAAAATGTTTTACTAATTCAGTATGATCATCTTTTTGAACCTTATCATGTAATTTAGAAAGCTCTGCTTCAAGTTCCAGACAACGTGCTTGAACAACAGTGTGGGCATCATGCATTTCAGTGAATCTAGATACAGTAAGCTCAGAATTTGTTGCAATATAAAACACATCTTTGGACAAGCAATCAACAATTAAATTGTCATTTGCAATGAGAAGATTTTTCCGCTCAATCTCATCATACTTTCTATTCACAACATTTTGGTCAACCTCAGCTTCCAACTCATCAAAAATTTCTTTCATTTCTTTGACTTCTTTAGTGAGAGCCTTTTGAATACCCTCAAAATGTTCTTTAAGTGTTTTGAAAAATGGAATAACCTCGGTGAGATAGCATTCCTTGGTTTGTTCAAAACCCCTTTCCCCTTCAGTGACTTTTTGAAAACAGTTGTATTAGTGCAAAAATGTTAATTTTCAAATTTCAAAAACAGTTGTATTAGTGCAAAAATGTTAATTTTCACTTGACTTTTTGTTGGAAGCACCCTGGGACAAGCGTTGCAGGTGTATTGGGAGGGTACACCGTCAACGCTTTGATTGGTCTTGAAGCTGGGGTCTACTCTTTGAGAGCTTCAGCTTTCATCTTGATGAGATTCTTGGACGAAAATATCTGTTCGAGGGTCAGTTGTGTCTGTGGAGTGAAGGTCGTCAGATAGTTCTCTTTCAAGTAATCTGGGGGTCGAATATTAATGTTTTGTTCAGTCCACAAAGGGGTTTTCATTTTTTCATTCATTTTCTTCCTAGTGATTTCAGCTATCTCTAGGGTATCCTCTGAGTTGTGCACTATGGCTGGGACATGATTGGTTTTGATAATTTCATAACCATTATATAGAGCAGACTAAACTTGCTTTGCATGGGTGAGACATAAGGAGTTCTTGTAGCCAATATCTACCTTTTTTTGTTCGTCATAATAAGCCTTTGGTTTGCACAACATGTGAACTGTTTGAAGAGACTGGTCTTGTTTGTATAATTTATCCTCGACCTTTTCTTTTAAAGCTTACATGTCTAAAAATTCTTCTAGGTATTTGTTTTCTTTCTGTTTAAAATTCTTTTTCAAAGACGTAACTTCTTCTACCATTGACTTGTTATGGTTGATGGTAGAGGAAAGTTGCATTTTTACATAATGAAGTTCCTTTTTCAAATTTTCTTCCTTAATATTACGGTCAGTGATAACTATTCTTAATTGTTCATCAATCTTTTGTTCTCTTTCAGTTAATTCAAACTTGGCCCGTCTTTCATACAGTTCAACTTGTTCCTTATATGTTGCAAGTTCAGCATTCAATGATTTATCAACTACATTGTTATGTGTTGTTACAGAGACATATTGGGCAGACTATTCATGCATATCATTTAATATGATCATGTATGCATCATTTGGTATAGAAGATACATTACTTTGTACAACTGGCACTACGTTGTCCTTAACATACTGATCATATGGAATCATATTACTATCACTAGTATAATCAACATGTGAGTCAACAACGTAGTTTGGTTGTACTTCGTCATGCATCTCGTGTACTTCATGATGTTCACAAATAGCATCTTGATAGTTGTCATGATTTGGTACCTCTAATAGAACGTTCGAATCATATGATGGACTGGCTTCATCATAGACAGGATCTGCTGATAAGAGATTTCCCATGAACATGGTCTGTGCAGTGGGAGCCTCATCAACATCAGAATCAAATGCATCACAATCATCAGCTTGAAACACATTATCCACAGTGAGTGCTAAATCTTGAACCGGTTGCTCATCCACATCTTCATCAACCGCATTGCTATCCACCTGCAATAAACAGCAATTCCTCCTCATCTAATGCCACCCTATTCTCCTGAGCTTGCATCAGTAGCATCTTGTCTTTAAAGTATTCTGAGTTCTGTGGTCGCTTGGGCTGAGTGTAGTTTCTTGCTATGTGGCCTATACTATTTCAGTTGTAACACTTAATCTGCCTTGCTTGACCTGGATTTTCATTCCCAACTCTGTTTTGAGCTCCCCCATAACTAGTTGCACCTGCACCCCGTGCATTATTCCCCTGACCTCTATTCTGTTGACCCTGAACATTCTGAACAACAACCCTGCCATCTTGAGCTGTGGCTTGGTTCCTTGTATTTGATGAAGTTCTGAGTTGATTATTTGTTTAAGGAAGGTATGTTTTGTATGATTGGGTGAGTAGGGAAAGTGTGTTGGTTAAGTTCTTAATTAAGTTGTCCGTTAGAGAGAGTCCTGAGTCAAGTTAAGTGTTGTTAGCAAAGTGTGGTTGAAGATGTGTGGATGGTGGAGTGGTAGATGATTGTGAGTAGTACTGCTGATGTGAAACATTAGACATCAAGGCGAGATGATCAACATTGGGTTGAGTGAATCATTCCAACATCATTTTTTCTCATTGGCATGTGCCTCGTGCTTCTTCGGATAGGCATACACTTGATCATAGTTGGAGTCCCTCAATCCTCTGTTCAGTTTCATTGCTGTTACGAATCTACCTCATTTAGGCAGCATGTTATTAACAAACTTTGAATTCAACTGCATTCTGGACATGGTCATCTTGATATTTCGCATGTCATTGATGAACTTGGAAAACCGAACATAATAGTAGTGAATGGCTTCTCATTTGTTCTGACAGAAGTGTTTAAAATTATCATACAGTTATGATTCACGATCTTCTTTTGTTAATTCAGAACCTTCAAGGATCATCTTCACATTATCCCAAATGTCCATTGCATCAATGTAATGATTAATAAGAGAGTAGATCTCTTTTGGTAACCCTTGAAGTAGGATATTCGTTGCCCGAATGTCAGTGTTATACCTATCCTTATCTTCAGGTGAAAGGTCAGAGTAGACTCGAGCTCGTTCTGGACCTAGATGTAAGGCACCTTCATTCCCTTCAGCAAGTGTTTTAGAAATGTTCCCATCTGAAAAGGTCCTTCATCAATCAACTTCAGGATGTTCACCCCTTTCTCTTTACCCCAACAATACAGTCGAATACGTTGTTGCCATAATGCAAAGTCAGTCCTATCAAGCATAGGTGGTCGGGTATCGGACGCGGCACATTGGATATCTTCTGAAAGATTAGCCATCTTAATTGATTGTGAAATGATTTAAGTTGATCGAACAATGATTAGTGATTGTATGTTAAAAGTGGTGATTTTTGTTTAAGTGTTTTGTTGTTTGAGTTTGTTACGTTTGTCAAGTTTGAAAAATAGTCCAAATTCCAAACAGTGTACCAAACCACTGGATTAGAGCTCAAACCGCTACTGTCAAACCGCTACTGTCAAACCGCTATGAAGAATTATACCAAACCGCTACCACGAAGAAAAATGGCCAGAGGTTTGTTTCCCAAAATACCTTGAGAAAAATCTTCAAAAACCTATAACAAACCTCTATCTATAAACCGCTACGAATGGTAAACCGCTACGAAGTTAAACTGCCATACCGCTACTAGAGTAAATGGTAAACCGCTATGAAGAAGTAACACCAAACTGCTACCAAGAAATGAAATTGGCAGAGGTTTGTTTCCCAAATCGCTATGAGAAATTCTCTTCAAAACTTGTAAACCGCTACGGATCAAACCGCTACAATTACCAAATCTCTACTAGTAAACCGCTACACTAGAGGACAAACCGCTACTGACAAACCTCTGCCTAATAAGACAAATCACTGTTAGAAACGACAAACCGCTAGCACAGTGTACGATCTGACAAACCGCCAGAACATTGTACTTTCCTGACAAACCACCAGAACAGTAAACCAAACCGCTACGATAAACTACAAGCAGAATACCAAACCGCTACGATGAACTACGAACTATTACACCTTGAAACACCTAAAAATCACCCATTTAAATGTTTTGACTTGGTTTCTTTTGCACAAATGAGTACTAGAGGGCTATAGCAACTATAAAAACATGAATTTTAACACAAGAAACGTAAAAATCAATGAAACTCAAGAACAAGAGCTAAAACCTCCTAAAACTCAACTTTGATCTAAACCAAGCACTAAAACGCACACACAAACGATCTAATCATCCCATGAGCTCTGATACCAATAGTAGGATATTGGAAATCATAACACAATGGAAGATAGATGGATTAGCCAAGTCTAGAGAGAGAAAGTGAGAGAGAAAGCTTTCTAGTGAGAGAGAAAGCTTTCTAGTGAGAGAAAGTGTATCTTGAATAATGAAATGACTAACCACCTCTTCCATGGCATGGAAGAGGCTTATATAGTTTCTTACAAAATCAGCCCTTAGGCTATGGTATGGGCTTACACGTTGGGCTTTATAACCCGGCCCATTACCGAACATTATATATTAAACGTTAAACTACGAGCTATAATAAATGGTACAATACACGGGGTGATCGAGTCTTTTTCTAATATCTAACAAATTCATTCGTGAGAAAGTGACAGAAGGAACCGTGGATATGAAGAAAATTCATACTGATGATAACGTGGAAGATTATCTGATGAAAGCAATCAATCGTAACAAGTTTATATGGTTCTAATCCTCATGCGGCCTAGCAGAAATGTAAGCAACTTGAAAATGACAAGGAGGGATGTCGTGTGAATATTGATTGAGCATCAATCTAATCCTCAAGTTAAAGATTGTTAGAATGTAAATACAATGGATAAAAAGATTACAAAGATTTGATAAGAATCTAATCTTTGACTTGCTAGATAACACCTTAAGGACAATGTAGTTTTGAAGGAGTAAGGAATGTTAGGCCCCGGGCTCTTGAAGAGGGTCGGCCTAACCAGGCCACTGATATCATCTATCTTATTTGCTAAGTCAAGTCCAAGGTCCATTAGGAATCAAGTCATAATAGGATTAGGGTTTCATTGTAAGGGTTATCCCATTCAGTATAAATACCGTGCAATTGTTATGAATGAATCAATCAAGTTAAAGATCGAAACATCTCTATTTCTTCTCCTTATCTTCTTAAGGAGGTCGCACACGCTTGAAGTGGTGATACTATTCGATACAACCCCTAATAGAGTCGTATCATACTTAACTTGATTTTCATTTAGCACACTTGCTTCCTAATTACTCATACTTCTTTATTGTCGCAGAACGTATATCAGAACTCTAAGAGCAAGGTACAGTTAAGCCGTCATGCAAAACTATGCCACATCACCACTTTTTCCCATAATATCAAAAACCTCTTAACACCAAAAATAGACTCCCTACTTTACAATATAATTTATGGTGTTATGGTGGCCCTACTTTTATTCATTAATTGAAAAAACATTACAAATTAAAATAAAAAAACTTGCAAACTATATAAAAATAATAATAACTTGGTTTGGTCGTAGATCGAGTTAAACTTGTTTACATCTCGATTCATCAGCGTTCACATACCCGTCAACATATTTTTGTTTCGCACCTTACAACCAATTTCCTTAGCTCGCTCGTTGTATATGTCGAGAATTTTGTACCAAAACATATCATTCGTTTGGTCATTCTTGGTTTTTGGATCTTCGGATATTTCTATAAAACATTCAGCCAAAAGTGCTTCCTTGCCTTGGGTCCAAAATGAACGATCGGTTTTTTTTCTCGGACTTGTTTCTTATCTTGGGATTTTTTATTCCTTGTTTATGTGACGAGCCACCCTCATCGGGCTCATTCGATTGTTGAGGTTCTTAAGATGAATGTTGGGGATATGAGAATTGTTGGGTTTGTTGAATTTGTTGTGATTGTTGGAATTGTTGAGAAATTTACGTTTGTGATAACCATAAATTAAATTGCTCGGGAGTACAATTGACAAATGGGTTTTGAGTTGGGATTTGAAAGTTGGTAAATGGGTTTGGAATTTGTAAGTTGGCGAGTGATGGAATTAGATTGGTATTTTAGGTGATGGAGTTTGCGGATGACGAAGTATTTGGATTAGACGTCGAAGAAGAAGAAGAATTGGGTAATTGCTTATTCAGTATTTGGTTTTGTAGGTCGTTGAAGTAGTTGTTTATCCATTGGTGGGATTCATTGTAGAGAAGTTTATAAAATTAGAAGTGTTTAAGTTTATAAAATTGGCAGTGTTTATATAAAAAAGTGAAAGTTTATATGGAAGTATGGTATAAAATAGTAGAAGTATATAGTTTTTACAGGGTATTAAGTGGGTAAAAATGGACCAAAAAACCAAAAAAGGGCTATATTTCAAATCCTGTCGTTTTTTAACGGCAACTTTTAAAAAAAATAAAAATATATATAGCACGAAAACGCGAGACACGGTACAGTGTCTCGTGTTTTCGTGTTGCGTTTTCCGGGACCATCTCGGCTGGCTACTTCGGCTTAAAGCACGAAAACGCCTATTTTGGCATGGTTGTCGTGTTTTGGTGTGGCGTTTTGGTGTGGCATTTTGGCTGGCTACTTCGGCTGAAGCACGAATAGTTCATTTTGGCTAAAATACGTACTAATTATGAAATACACTTATAAATTACCTTTTGAAATTCCAGGTAAAAAATATTCTCTCATATGAAATATCTATAAATTAGAACACTGCTGGTTCTGTTACAAATTCCTTTTAGTTTGTACATTCTTTGAAGTGATGCCTTAAATTATGTCCAATAATAATGTTAGTCATAACATTTACTACTTCTGTTATAAGTTGGAGAAATTGTTCAGCACCAAATTAAGAGATATCTAGTGTGCTAGGGGAATCAGAACAACAATTGAATAACCTTTTAATAGAAAGTTGAAGTAATACAAATTTAAGAAACATATCATTGCACACAGTGGATGTAACAAAATATATTAAGGAGCAGAACAACAATTGAGACCCTGTCAGTTTGGTTTTGTGAGTTCAAATTTGCAAAGAAGAGATGCTGCAACAGTTGATCTCAGACCGAGAGGGTACTATCCAGACGAGACTATCAATGTACTGAACAATTTTAGTGCTGCCAATAATTATTGCCGGAATGTTAGATAATTTAACCTTCTCTGCAATTGGGTCATAGAAATATAGAAGATTTTATGCTGAAATAATAAACTCATTATGCAATGTGAATCTA
The DNA here is from genome assembly GCA_026074375.1 of Tanacetum coccineum. Taxonomy (NCBI): domain Eukaryota; kingdom Viridiplantae; phylum Streptophyta; class Magnoliopsida; order Asterales; family Asteraceae; genus Tanacetum; species Tanacetum coccineum. Next base: position 38,626 of record BQNB010009330.1, on the reverse strand, counting down.
AATTGATCTATATAACTAAACTGTGAAAATTGATGATGTTTCACCCATGACTCAGCCACCCCATACTTATCCAGTACCCACACCTCAAAATCACCATTAGTAACATCGAACATCACACATAGCTTCCCACCCAAGATACCCAAAACATAAGATCGATAGAGATTGTCATTTTTATCTACAAGAAGTGATATCTTACTGAAAGTCTCTAAACCCAAGTCATACGCCAATATCGTTTTCTGATGCCCTATCTCATCAAGTTTACAAACCCAATGAACATGACCATCATGCCCATCCCCATATACTTCATCACCATTATGAATACGTCCAAGATGAGATGGAACTTTTTCAGTAACCGGTTCCCAAGAACCTTTTCTCATACTATATACCTCAACTGGCAGCCACTCTTTAACAACATATGAAATATATCCAAAAAGGGTGTAGATTGTGTTATAGATGTAGGGTGTTTGTGATGTTCCTGGATAACTCGCTTGTATCGTGTCGAGCTCACTTTTCGTATAAAGTATTTCGACCCTTATCAATGCCTGGGTTGCACGAAATCTCTATCGGGATAATACAAGGAGTATAGCAATTTATGTTCTAGGCACTAGAAGCACAAATCAAGAACAATGAAGGAATTGTAATGAAATTTCGTATGTTTTCTATATCTTATGAGACCAATGGTTCCTGAGTATTTAACACAGAAAGTTAGAGCAGTTTTGGGCAGTTGAAGTTGGTTAAAACTGAATTTTACCAACTATCTGACATAGACTTTACGGCGTAACTTTATCTATTACGGCGTAAAGTCCATACAAGTTATACTTGTTACGGCGTAACATAATCCGTTACGGCGTAAGCTTTCAAGCCATGGTTTCTGTCAAAAGGTTAAGGCGTAAACTAGGCGTATATGTTACAGCGTAAACAATATCAAAGCTTTGCCCATTATACCATAGGACTTTACGGCGTAAACAACAAATAGTTTACGGCGTAAACCCTGCAATTCCTTTCTTGATAGATTACATGTTAGCTCAACAAGCGTGCACTCCACACTCTCCTGACTTATTTCAGAGCCAAACATGAAACCTCATTGGTCTCCAGTAAATCACCATTACACAAATGGCGTCGATGACACTAAAATCACCAATAAATCCCCCTCCCCCCTTTAGCTTAATCCTTGATTTACTAAAAAACATATATAAAGATATATGCAATTATGTTGAAACAAACACAACGAAACAAACAAATGCATAAATGAAAATGTCTTGCGATTGAATTTTCATCTTAGTACAATACACATTCCAAATATTTGAAAATCGGGGTGTCGTAACGATTGAACCCGTCAATCCATTTGAATACCTGGTGATACTATACACATTCATTTCTACAACACTTTAAAGTTTGTTTACTTGACACTTTACAAGCCATGTGTCCTAATCCATTAATGAACATATAGGAAGCCAAGTCCAAGCTTCTTGAAGCGGCAAAACTTCATGTTCACATAGGTGATTCTTTTAGTTCTTGCACCTGCATTTGGAATTTTTCAAAAGAACCATTAAAAAGATAAACTTCAACCTAACCATCACTTGCAGGTCTTAACACATACCTCGGGAAGATAAATACACGTGTTTCAATATTTAGTTATGAGCTTTCCACATTGAATTCAGCTTCTAACGTTGTATTAGAAGGGAATTGGGTATCTCATAGGTAGTAGATCTAAATGGACTGCAATCCCATCCCTATTACCGACTTATATACTAAGTCCCTAGTTAGACCCTTCGTCAAGTGGTCAGCTAAATTATGTTGTGTCCGAACAAACTCAATAGAAATCACACCATTCCTGATTAGTTCCCTTACCATACTATGTCTAACACCTAAGTGTCTAGACTTCCCATTGTATATCTGACTATATGCCCTAGCCATTGTGGGAGCACTATCACATCGGATAGATATTGGTGCTATTGGTTTCAGCCATATTGGAATCTCATGTATCAAGTTTCTTAGCCATTCTGCTTCTTTACCAGCAGCAGCCAATGCTACAAACTCAGATTCCATAGTAGAACCAGTGATGCATGTTTGCTTCTTGGAAGCCCATGAAATGGCACCTCCCCCAAGCAAGAACACCCATCCACTTATAGAAGATAAATCTTCAACATGATTTATCCAGCTAGCATCTGAATAAGCTTCTAACACCGAAGGATATCCAACATATGATAAACCATAATTCATAGTACCTCTCAAGTACTTAAACACTCTTGTTATTGCTTTCCAATGCTGTCTACTAGGATTACTAGTAAACCTACTCAATCTACCAACAACATAAGCAATATCAGGTCTAGTACTTGTCATAGCATACATCAAACAGCCAATAGCTCTTGAGTATTCAAGCTGATCTACAGGTTTCCCTGTATTAGGCTTAAGCTTTTCTACCGGATCCATGGGAGTACTCACCGGAGAACAATCTTCACGATTAAACTTCTTGAGTATTTTCTCAATGTAGTGAGATTGTGTAATGACAATCCCCTTATTCTCACGTTTAATCTTTATACCAAGAATAACGTCCGCTTCTCCCATATCTTTCATTGAGAATCTTGACGACAAAAACTTCTTAGTTTTATCAACTTGATTTTGGTCAGTTCCGAAAATCAACATGTCATCAACATATAGACAAATTATGACTCCTTTACCGGAATTATCAAATTTGCTATATACACACTTGTCAGATTGGTTTAAATGAAAACCACTTGACAACACAACCTCATCAAACTTTTGATGCCACTGCTTAGGTGCTTGTTTCAGCCCATACAATGACTTAACTAGCTTACACACCTTATGCTCATTACCAGGCATAACAAATCCTTCCGGTTGCTTCATATACACTTCTTCATCCAAATCACCATTCAAGAATGCTGTTTTGACATCCATTTGATGGATCACTAGATTGTGAATAGCTGCTAAAGCTAACAACAATCTAATAGTAGTGATACGAGCAACTGGTGCATAAGTATCGAAGTAATCGATCCCTTCCTTTTGTCTAAAGCCTTGGATTACCAATCGAGCCTTGAATTTGTCAATTGTTCCATCAACTTTCATCTTTCTTTTGAAGATCCATTTGCAACCTAAAGGTTTGCAACCAGGGGGTAAATCAGATAGAACCCATGTATTATTTTCCATAATAGAACCAATCTCATCATCAATTGCTTCTTTCCAGAAAGTAGCATCACGAGATTGCATAGCCTCATTATAGGTTCTAGGATCCTCCTCTATGCTATAGCAGTAAGAGTATTGTGATCCAACTTGATCTCTCGATCCCTCAACTAAATATAGCTGAAAATCAAAACCATATGATTTAGCTTTCCGAACTCTTTTACCTTTACGAGGTTCAGGAATCTCACTTGGTACATCATCAGAATGATCATCCCTTTGAGATTCAACCGAATTTGGTATAACATCCTTTGGTCTAGGTATTGAAGAGAAACGGTTCTTATCAAATATTGCATCTCTTGATTCTATAATTGAGTTAATAGACACAGAATCATTAGGTTCAATAACATAAAACCTATATGCCTTGGAATGCTCTGCATATCCAACAAAGATGCAATCAATACCCTTTTCACCCAAAGTTTTCCTTTTCGGGTCCGGAAGCCTTACTACGGCCCTACAACCCCAAACTCGCAAATATGACAAGTCGGGTCGTTTCTTATACCAAAGTTCATATGGGGTAGTCTTGTTCCTTTTATTAGGAACCCTATTCAATAAATAGCAAGCCGTTAACATGGCTTCTTCCCAGAACCCCTTACTCAAAAATGGAATTAAACATTTCCATTTAAATATAAAATATGATATTCCTTTTGTCACTGTATGATTCATTAACCTTGAACCCACTAGACAAAGGCCTTAGACCTTAGATGCCCTTATTTCAAAGAGAAATACACGTATATAAAACTACTCATTTGTCCTTCAGTTCAATTACGTCGTAACCTCTCAGGTTACCCCATAAACTCATCCTGAGTATGAAACTCATTTTATTTCATGGAAACTTCATTTTCCGAAACCCACCGATCAAGAAAACATGTCTTACTTATACCATCGGTAAATCTTGAGGAAAAAAAGACAATCATTAATACATGCCTTTTATTCAAATAACGTTATGTGATTTCCTGTAGTTTTGGCATCTAAACAATAACCATGAATTTTAGCCAATTCACTCACTTCAGTAAAACAAAATCACTTTGATAGAAAAATTTAACATAGGTAACATTTATCTATCATGAAATTAACCAAACAATTTAAATTAAAAATCAATTTACTGTTAAGAAAACACATTCATAAGAGCCAATTTGTCATTCTGAACTTATAGATAACACAAAGGATTTAACATTAGATACCAAATTTTACAAATTTGCTTATCAACAAGTGTTCATTCATTCACACAAATACATAACTAAGATCTTTGTGTTAGCACTTATGTCATGTGGAACTATCATCCACACTAGTTTTGGTTATGTTCAAAGAACATTGCCTCCAATATTACCACAACAAGTAATTGTTGCCCATGGTTATATACCATTACAATTGGAATCACATGTAACTAATCAAATAGTTACCAAATTCGAACCACAAGTATATGATTATTTGAAATAAATAATCTCCATCTGAATGATTAATAAAACCTCTTGATAAAGAATGTTACCAACAACACCATTGAATCAGAAAGGGCAAATCGCATAAAAAAGTACTCATCTTAGGTCCAATGTCAATTAAAGGTACCCATCTTTTTTTTCTCAATTTAAGGTATCCATCTTGTTTTTGGTTGCAATGTTAGGCAATTAACAAGTTTTCAAGTTAAATTTCTAACGATCGTTTATTTTATTATTGCATCGTTAGTCCTTTATATGATTTTGTTGAGATTTATTATTTTTTGATTAAAAAATTTAATTTCGAAAAAAAATTTAACCAAAATTTAAAAAAAAAATTTAATTTCGAAAAAAATTTAATTTTGAAAAAAAAAATTTAAAAATTATAACCAAAATTTTTTTTTTTTCCCAGATTCTAGAATATGTTGATTCCACAATTTGAAAATTGTATTCCTAAAACCATTTCATATACGTTGACCCCCTTTCCATCTTGACCGTAAGTTTGATCGATCGTTAGATTCCAACAACATCAATTTAAACATATTCATGTATTCCTCAAGACTCTTCAAACAATCTGTTCTTCAAACAATATGGCAGATTTCCTCATTAACACTTTCGCCGATTTCATCTGTGATTATCACAAACCAAAAATACTTTATACGTTTGTTATAGATGTAGGGTGTTTGTGATGTTCTTGGATAACTTGCTTGTATCGTGTAGAGTTCACTTTCCGTATATAGTATTTCGACCCTTATCAATGCCTGGGTTGCACGAAATCTCTATCGTGACAATACAAGGAGTATAACAATTTGTGTTCTAGGCACAAGAAGCACAAATCAAGAACAATGAAGGAATTTTAATGAAATTTCGTATGTTTTCTATATCTTATGAGCCCAATGGTTTGTATTTAACACAGAAAGTTAGAGCAGTTTTAGGCAGTTAAAGTTGGTTAAAACTGAATTTTACCAACTGTCTGACATAGACTTTACGGCATAACTTTATCTGTTACGATGTGAAGTCCATACAAGTTATACTTGTTACGGCGTAACATAATCCGTTATGGCGTATGCTTTCAAGCCATGGTTTCTGTTAAAAGGTTACGGTGTAAACTAGGTGTATAGGTTACAGCATAAACATTATCAAAGCTTTGCCCATTATACCATAGGACTTTACGGCGTAAACAACAAATAGTTTACGGTGTAAACCCTACAATTCCTGTCTTGATAGATTACATGTTAGCTCAACAAGCGTGCACTCTACACTCCCCTAACTTGTTTCAGAGCCGAACATGAAACCTCACTGGTCTCTAGTAAATCACCATTACACAAATGGCATCGATGACACTAAAATCACAAACAGATTGGCCGGTTGTTAAAGTCAGGTGGTGGTTTAAGACGGCCTATAAGCTTAACAACTTTGTAATCATCAGTTTGAAGATCAAATCCAAACCGATAAAAAATATGAAAAGGCTCATTAGTGTCTGGGGATTGCATAGCGAATGGCGGGAGAGTTAATACAACAGAGAGAGAAGGATTCCATATATACACATTGTAAGGAGGATCTGATCGTTTATAAAAGCATACTAAGCCATTAACGGAACCAATAATATAACAGCCTTGACCACGGTAATGGCTGAATATCGAGTTGGGTTCCATAACAAGGATTTTTATTAAACTCCTGAGTTCTTGGTTAGGATTTCGAGTAAGGTGTGCTGTGAATGGTTTAAAGGAAGAATTAAATCTAAATAAATCATAGAAGACAAGAATGATTTCTTCGTTATTGTGCTTTGAATAATCAAGGTGGGATTTTATAAAGGAGAGGCGAGATAAAAGATCATTCCAAGGCTTAGATACGCACCTCATTTGAGCAAGTAGTTTCACTGGTAGACGTATGAATATGTTGTTGGATAAAACATCCGGATGTAATCTATCCATAGAAGGTGTTAGTAGTGAGGAAGGTATTTTAGTGTGCCAAAGTAAACCCATGCTTGATGTGCTTATATAATGCCAGCCCTCTTTGGAAAATGAAGCATCTAATAGTAAAACAAATTTCTTGGTAGCATAAAAACATTTCATAAATTAAAGCATGCATTTAGTACTAAATGCAAAAGTTACCAAGTTAATTAACTAACTTAGTAGTTCTCGTAACCATTAAGTCCTAGCTGTTTTTACGCCTTCCCAAAAGCAGTTGGATTAATTAAATGTGGGAATGTAAATTCAATTATCAAATATGCTAATCAACTAAAAACCTTACCTCAACCTCGCTTGTGAGCTATGATGAAACCTATATATACTGATGACTTTAAATCATATCAGCTCAGGAATAGATATTTAGACCTATAAGTTTATTTTATTAGTCGATATATTTTAGATAGTGTTTTGTGATAATTTCTATTTATTGTAGTAGGCCAGTTATGCATAAGAGGTCGAGCCCATATGGCTTTCTAAAATAATCTTTGTATGATTATATATTGTGATTGATTTTGGAATTACAATCAAAGAATGTGATGACATCAAATAACGTCTATTTTATAGCATCATTTATCCCATGTAATTAACCCATTTTGTATAATTATTGCAAAGAATTGTTATTTAATCGTTCATATTCGAGAATTGCAGTAATTATGGAGTACTTGGTGAATATTAGCAAAAGGCGCGCATTCTGGAGCTTAAACAAAGATATTTTAAAGATTAATGTTCTGACAACCAATACGCCGTATCCATCAAGGAAGATACGGCGTATCCGTACCTGCACTCACTAATGACGAAGACCACATGATCAATACGCCGTATCCAGTGAAGACCAATACGCCGTACTAGAGATATAGTATGTGAATATTCTGGAAGATATCAAACGTGGTCCCTACTCCAAGAAACCTCAATACGCCGTATCTAATACATTAGATACATCGTATCGACACCGACTCCAGACCTTATAAATAGAAAACTCAAAAACGAGTTTTAGGTATGCTAAATCATATTCTCGATACCTAAACCACAAAAATCAATTTTCAAAGGAGAAAAAGAGCAGAAGAGGTGTCGCAACGCATTCCAATCCATAGGAGACAACGTGTAATTTCTTATACTTTTGTAATCGTTCAGTTTTTGGTACCATTCCTTAACTCGGTTAGTTTACCTTGGCTAAGCCATTACTCTTGTATTAATTATGATGTTTGAAGGCTAATACCTTCGGGTATTAGCCATTATTATGAAGATCTGAATGTTTGGTTTTGTTTATATCTCGATTGCTTAATTTATCATTGTATGCTTGTTTATATTTATCAATATATACTTGATTACGTGTTTTTGTATGTAACCTATCATTCAACAAGATCTAGTGATACGGACCAAGCAATCTAGATGCAAGGATAACTCTCCATATAGTAATTTATACATCTAGAATCATAGGATCACAAATATTGTCCTGCTAAATTCGTGCTAAGGATACGCTTTTGGCTTAACTAGTTATCAGATATTGCCTTTGGTTTATTAAACAAGTTGACTAGCGGGTGAACCTAGATAATTCAACAAATAACATTCTTATTCCATTAAATAGTTGGACAAGTAGACTACTAGAGTATAAATTGCCATTAAGCAGTAAGTGGGTAAAGTCTCTATAAGCTAGGGTTTAACAAGATCACCATTGCTTTAATCCCTAAGATAGATTATAATCAGTAAATAAGGATGCTTTATGCAGATACTTTAATTGTGACAGAATTAATGTGTCTAGATCTTAGGATAAAGTCCCGCCTAAGTCTAAGAATGATATGCCACATCGAGATAAGTAATTATTGCACTGAATAAACAAACCAACTTCTAATCGGATTAATGATGGCTAATACAGTTTTATATTATAAGGCTTGACCGCTCTTTTATCTTCTGTTAATTTGCTTGCGTGGGTTAAAGTGTCTTGAATTGATTGTAGTCACCACCAAACCCGTGCCAGTCTCTCAGGCTGAAAACCCCCTTTATCTATTAGAATTAGGATTAGAACTAACATAGGGATTTGCATAGGTTTGATCGATTATAATTTAATTTTTTTTTTAAAAAAATTTAAAAAAAAAAAAAAAAAAAAATTCTTTTTTTTTTAAAAAAAAAATAAAAAAAAAAAAAAAATTTAACAAAAAAAAAAGTCTTAGATTAGTAAATAAAATATTAATAAATTGAGAGATTTAACCTCGCTTCAAGTGTTCGACATGCTACTTACCATGAATCTACCACCGACCGGGTACACTGCCCGTTAAAGTATTGTTTTTGGTTAAGTTGGCAAAATATAAATTTAAAACTTAAAACATAAAAATATACACCACACAACGACACGATCAAGTTTTTGGCGCTGTTGTCAGGGAGTGAAAATTAATCTTGATTTTTATTTTATATTTTGGTTTTTAAGTTAGATCTAACCCTTAGGAGTAGTGTAAATTAGATTAGTGTATATTCTTGTATATTTTTTATATATTTGTTAGTTTAATTGTTTGCTTGTATATTTGTGTGTGTAATTTAATTGTTTTCCTAATATACTGTTCTGGTCGATAACTCGATACGGCGTATCCACTTCCATTTGATACGGCGTATCCAACTTTCTGTCCAATACAACGTATTCATTCAAAAGATTAATACGGCGTATTCACTTCAATTGAATACGACGTATCGATAAACTGAAACAGTAACAGTAGCTTTCTACATTCGATTCTGTATATCTATGTTTTCTATCCTAAAGAGCCTATCATACTGATTGTTTATCCCTTGTTTCAGGTAGTACATGACAAGGAGTTCAACGAGCGAACTATTCACACCTTACAAAGAACCTGAACAAGAATTTCGATCATCTAGGAAGCACTTCAAGACACTAAGTCTTGACGAATTGAGATCGCCTGATTTCAATTTATTTTCTGACCAAGAAAACACGGAGGAAGTAGTTGCGGAAACAATGGCGGAAACCATGGAGCAATACATGAGCAAGACCCGAGCTGACTATGGATCGGGGGTTGCTAGGCCTAAAATTGAAGACAAGGATAACTTTGAACTAAAAGTCCAATTTCTCAAGGAACTATGAACCAACACCTTCAGCGGTTCGGATCATGAAGATGCGAATGAACATATTGAGAAAGTTCTTGAGATTGTAGATTTATTTCACATTCCAAATATTACTATAGATCAAGTGATGCTTAGAGCATTCCCTATGTCCTTAACTGGAGCCGTAAGCTGTTGGCTGAGAAACGAACCAACTGGTTGAATTACAACGTGGGATGGTCTTAAAACAAAATTTTTAAACAAATATTGCCCACCTGCTCGAACTGCAAAGAAAATGGAGGAAATCAACAACTTTCAGCAAGAACCAGATGAAAACCTTTACCAAGCATGGGAGCGATTTAAAGAACTCTTGATGAAGTGTCCTCAACACTATTTAACGGAGATGCAGGAGGTAATCTTGGTCTATAATGGATTAGGAATTCCTACTCGATAGATTCTTGATTCAAGAGGTGCAATACCATCTAAGACTACTGCTGATGCAAAGGTAGCCATCCAATAAATGACTGAATACTCTCAAAAATGGCACAATGGAACATCTAGGTCAAGAAGTACTAAAACTTCTGATGGATTGGCAGCTATACAAGCACAACTCAATAATCTTGGAAGAGAGATCAAGAAAGTAAATGAAAAAGTGTATGCTGCTCAAGTTGGATGCGAACAATGCAAAGGACCCCATTACACCAAAGATTTCCCACACAAAGAAGAAGGGAAAACCCTTGAAGAAGCTTACTACATGCAATTTAGTGGACCTTTTAAAGGAGGGGGATATAGAGCAGCAGCTCTGGGATTCTATCAAAGGAACAATGCGAATCCTTCGTACCAAGAACGAATGTAATCTATACAAGATACCCTGAGCAAGTTTATGAGTGAATCAACAAAGAGACATGAAGAAAACTCCAATTTGATTAAGGAAATCCGAGCTTCAACGGATGCTACCATTCGAAACCAAGGAGCATCGATTAAAACTTTAGAGATTCAAATCGGGCAAATGAGCAAGGTACTACAGGAAAGAGGATTTGAAAGTCTACCTAGCTCTACTGAAGCAAACTCGAGAGATCAAGTCAAGTCAATATCGACTACTACTGAAGCTGATTCATACCCGATACGCCGTATCCACTAGACAGAACCATACACTCATGTACGAGACAAGACAAATGAAGATTCCATTTCCAATTCGTTTAAATGGTTACTGTTGTAATAAAGGGAAGGGATCATATGGACCATAATTCTCGGAAGCTTACTTTAAAGCTTCACATATCGATAAATCCATACCCAGAAAGGAGAAAGACCCAGGGAGTTTCACTTTATCTTGCTTTATTAATAATGTTTGCTTTGATAATGCCTTTGTTGACTTAGGAGTTAGCGTTAGTATTATGCCTCTCTCAACCTACCATAACTTAGGATTAGGCGAATTAGCTCACACTAAGTTGATAGTTGAATTAGCAGACAAGACTGTGAAATATCCAAATTGAATAGCTAAAAACGTGCTAGTAGGTATTGGTGAATTTGTTTTCCCAGTAGACTTTATACTTCGAGATATGCCCGAGGATATCAAAGTGCCCTTGATCCTCAGAAGACCATTTTTGTCTACCGCCCGTGCTAAGATTGATGTTTAGAAATGAAAGATTACTTTGAGGATTGGGGAAGAAAGAATTATTTTCAAAAGTGTTAAACCTACTAGTAGTTTAATTAAGAGGGTCTACATGCTAAGTTTGAGAGAAAGAATGGAACTTGATCTAGAAGCGAGGCTAATGGGAGAGACTTTGGTGATTAATAGATCATTAGACCCTTTGAATGGAGATTACATCGAATTAAATGATCTAAATGAACCATTTGAGCTTAGGAGAAATCAAGGTGATGATTTGATGCCCACCATTGAGGAAGGTGAGGTAATTGAGGAATTTAGAACTAGGGATGATGAACTTGATACTGGAATTGATGATTACCCTAGTTATTGCGACTATGATAAGAAGATCCATATAGATTGTGCTCACAACTTAAAGTTTTCATGCATGATAGGATTTGAATTTACACACGTCAACTTCTTCCCATTATTGTATGTCAATGTGATGTCCAAAAAGTTTCATAATTCTATAATGAAAGATAAGATGGTGTACAAAGGGAATAATGTTATAGGAGCTTTAATGAATGTGCCTATTTTTGTTGGAACCTTTTCTGTTGTGACGGATTTTGCAGTTTTAGAAAATATGGATGCTTATCGTGATGAAGGAATGGGCGATGTTATTTTTGGCGAACCATTTTTAAGAGAAGTTAGAATTAAAACAAGACGGTTTGAAGGGATGATTATCATTTACAATGGTAATGATGAAGTAACTTACCAAATGGTGCGATCACATCCAAGGTTTAAACAACACACTAATGAGCAATGCAACAAGATTTCACCATTACTGAAGGTAAGTGATGAAGATAAGATGAATGAAATCTAGCATCCATACCAAAAGCTTAAGGGGTTCTACAAAGGATTATTGAAATTAGGACCCGACTACATTCGAGATGCGAGGACGGAAGAATGGCTCACACGTGGGAACATTAGCGTGCATGAGATGGAATGAATGAAGAGAAGCTGAAGAAAAGTCTAACTTAAAGACTTCGCTGTAAACAAAAGTGCTTCCCGGGAGACAACCCAGATTGTTATTTAATTTTATCGAGTCTGTCTTCCCAGACATCAATACGGCGTATCCGCTCCATACCATACGGCGTATTGATTGTCTGGACGTTATCAGTCTTTACTTTTATGCACTTTAAAAACATTATTGTCAGTTCTGGCAATACGGCGTTATTCGTCACATGATACGCGTATTCACCAAAACTGACCCGTATTTAGTTTGTTTAGTTTAGTTTAAATTAACCGTAGGTACCAAGATAGGAATACATATTTTTTTCCTATGTTTTATACAGGACCTCGTGAAAGAAATATCGATGAATATTGGTGGAGAATTTACAAATCCGAAGATCTTGAAATGTTAGAGTCTTGAAACTTCAAGGGGTGTTCAAACTTAATCTTGCCTCAAATTAAACTCGACATGGAGAATCTACCGAGCAAATGTCAGGGGAGTTTCTCACTTTTTAATTCTCGTATTTAATGTTTTATCTATACAACAAGGACGTTGTATAATTCAAGTGGAGGGATGGAATTAGAATGTTTAATTTTCCTAATTTTCACACTAAAATGCTTAAATTATGCTCAAATTTAAAAAAATTCAAGCATACTTTTGTGAAATTACTTGATACATAATCCGCACACAATAACCCTTGTTAGATATTGTGAGGATTTAACCTTATCCGTTTCTAAATGTTTACCCAAATTCCACAAAAATATGAGTGTGTCAGTGATGTAGTAGACTTTACAACTTGGCTTGGTATATTTATTCGAGACCGCAGTGATAAGTACTATGGATTTAGATTGAGTAACTTGTTTAAATTGGTAAATTTTAGGATTACACCCAAATCGCCTTTACATGTTGTTTATTAACTAACTACACTGGTTGGTTAACCCTATATAAACCCTTTGTTTACTCTCACTTTAAGAGTAAGATACCCCTAGAACAACCCGTAGAGCCAATCCTTTAGGAACTACACCAATTATTTGTTCGACCCCATACCTTTTATATTTAGAAAGAAATGTTATCTATACTTATCTATATTATTTTTATCAAAGAGCAACAAAGTAAAATTTAATGTTCTACAACTGAGTTTTGATAAGATCAAAATAAAACTAAAGGTTAAAGTAGTAGTATTAAAACTAATCATAAAAAGAAATTAATGTTTAGATACTATGATGACTACTACATTGAAGGTATCAAAAGTGCAGACACAAATAAAAATGACTGCTGATAAATTTTATTGGTGAATGAAAGTTAACGACTCCAAAGATGGGGATGATGCTGGCGCTTGAAAAAGGGATGAGAGGGAGGAGAGTGTTATAAGTGGAGGCTAGGTTTTTTTTTTGATAAATGAAGAGAAATCCTATTTGCTATGTATATATACTTGAAACTTGGAAAAACAATGTGACAAGTCTAAAATAGATTGTGGGTTAATGTTGTAAATATTACCACAAGGACTAAAAGTGTAACTTTTGTTGAATAATGGTTCGGGACTCATTTAGGCAAGTTAACGGATGATTAAAGACACGAAAATTTCGTCGTTGCGTTCAAAATATTTTTTCCCACGAAAATGAGTATTTACATGATTAGTATTTTATAAATGTTTTATAAAATATGTTTAAAATGATTATTATTTATTTATTTGGTACTATGGGTGTCACGGGTAAGCTTTGTCTGTAAAAATAAAACTTTAACTCGAATGTTAGCGTTTTTAACAAACGTTTTTGAATAAAATGTAAAATAATTTATTAAATATTTTTATAAAATAAATTATGATAATTAAATATAATTTAATTATTTTCGCATCGGTACGTGTTGTTCTCGTTTCTAAAATTTTACGAGGGTATTTCGGTCATTTTTTACTTGTTTTCGGGTCTCGAGCAAAACTAAAAAGTTGTCCGGAATGTCGTTTTATATCAAATTGCTTTAGAGTCCGAGTTGTGAAAACATGACTTAGCAGGTCATTTTTGATAAGTCAACTTAGAAATAACATATATCTTCTCGTTTTCAAGTCAAATAAGTTAAAAATATGTTAATACAAATTAAGTCTAAAAACGTTATTTATATTTTTCGACCTCTCGATGTTTTGATAATAACAAAATGTGAAAATGTTTATTATAAAATTAAACGTTTATAAATTACTAATCGTAAAATTCCATTTCTAAGATTAATCACTTAAAGTATGGATAAACAAATCATTAAACATGATTAGTGATCAAGAAAATAATTTTTATTTCATAAACCTTACATTTTTACAAAAGTATTTTTACAAAAATATAAACACAAAATAAATTTTTATAAAAAATGTTTTTTTAAATTATTTAATTTGAAATCAGATTTTTCCCCCCAAAATGGAAGGTTCTAAAACTAATAACACCTACCCCACAAAAAGACAAAAAGGGGAGCGTAGTCTACGGCGGCCCCCTTATAGGCCTGGCGGCCCCCTTATATATAAGGGACCGCCGTCAGTACAACGGCTCATAAACCATTTAATCTTGAACATGCGTTCATACTATCATTCAGCAAAGGTCGTACTGTTTTGAGACACTTCTCAATGTACAAAATAATTGCTAGGATTTTGACCAATAATTACTCATCTGCATTAGGTATCTCAAAACAAATACTCAATTTACAGATTTATAATATGATTGCGCTATAAAACCTTCTAATAAAGAAAGTGCATCTAAATAGTGAAGAGACGAGCATCAAAGGAGAAAGTGTAGAATCTCGCAGTGGGTATTTTATATAAAGATTATAAATGTTTAAGGGCAGAGTCTAGTTCACTGAAACTCTAATGTTCAGATTGATTTACAAGATCAGACGAGGCTTATGGATTTAAGTAATCCAAAGTCTTACTCTGTCAGACAGGATGTATCGCAACACCCAAGTCTTCGCCCCATAGGTGGTACCGCTTTCAGGACCCAACAACAACAACCATAACGACAAATAACTATAACAAATGGTATGTCGATCAGAGAGATGAGACATTTTCCGAGGAAAAAAGTAAACAATATTCCCAAAGAATAGACAAAGTTCATCATAATGGGAGAAGCTCCGGTGACGAGCTTATTTCATAGACGCGTCGGAATTATGGTAATCAGTCGTTAGTTCGAGAGGATTATATCAAAATCCATTAGCTCAAGTGTGCCACGAAGTCGTATTCAGGCTCTACAACACATAATCACGATCGTAAAGATTTTGTAACAGTTAAAAGGTAATAACTTAAGCAGTGAGATTAAGCGGGCTAGTATTACAGGAGCGGCCTTTAAGATTACTGTTGAGCGTGTGTAAGAGAACACATTAGTGTTTCTAGGCCTATTTAACGGTATATCCCGATTGATCGATGGGTTCGAGGTTCCTAACTCGTAGACTTTGAATATCGGATACCCATTAAGCCCACTCATCTTTATATAAATCCTTAATTTACAAAAAAGAACTCTAAATTTACGTAATTAAGAAAATGATAAACTTATAGTGTTCGGCTGATTTACAATTTCTTTATTTAAATGAAGAGGCGACCCAATCCTTTCAAATAAAATAGATTATAAAGCATTCCTATTTAATTAATTTCAGATGTGCAATACGGCGACTCATAAATAACCTTCAAGCTTGGTGTGATAACAAACCAGCATGCGTGCTCTAATGAGTAGAAGCTAGTGTTTAAAACTCGTCTTCAGAGACGGGGAATAAAACAATCAGGCGAGATCGACATAGAGTTCAAGATAGTTAATAAGTAATCGGTTAAAGTAAATAAGATAAAGGTCATTATGAACGAGTAAACGTATCAATCCTCCTATTACTAGTCCCGCCCATACAAGACTTGTAATACTTAGATTCATACACAATCCCATGTAAACAAAATTGTGATGGTTTTTGCGTAATACGATATTGTATGAAGTTATGAAAAAATATTCTTAGAGACCATTGTTTAACTTACAATGTCTGAGAACGAAGTGAGACCATTGTGCAACTCAGAATGTCTAAAAATGTAAAATGAGACCATTGTGCAACTCACAATGTCAAAAAGGGTAAAATGAGACCATTGTGCAACTCACAATGTCTTAAGAAATGTTCTGGTATTTATATAAATAACTCTTATATAAATAAGCGTACAATATACGCAAAAGGGATGCAAGCATATATATTATATATATGCATGTCATGTAAGCACTTAATGTAACAAGTAATGTAAGCAAGTAAGCAAGTAGTGTGTATGCACTTTGAAAATGTTTGTTGTGATGCAATGCTTGTGAAAACGGTTATAGTCTATGGTAAAATATGCAACCTAGTTCTCTATACACAGTGCTTTGATACCAATCTATAACACCCCCAAAAATGTGTCGCAGCGAAAATATGTTTGCGAGTGTTACTTCATAATACAACAGCACATGATACAAGATAACCTACCTTTAAATTTTTCGGTTAGAAAAGTTAATCTCGTTGATTTTCTTGAAATTGATATAACATTTGTCCCATAATTGCATCACAATGAAAAGCTTGAAAGCAATACAACGAGATTTGATCATGTATATGTAAGTAGAAATCCATGAATGAAATCTTGTCAATTTAGACTCCAATGCACATCAAGTAAGCCAAGCATCTAATTCACTTGAGAAAATTATTGCTTAAAAGTGTCAACATAAAGTTGGTGAGTTCATAGATTTGTATATGTAAATGTTGAAATCAAAAGATTTAAAAGTATAGCAGATCATTTTCAATCCTTATAACATCGCCTACAAAAGTAAGTTGTAAATAGAACCGAAAAAGTATAGTGTCTACTGCTTCACCACAATATAATTAAAAATATTTAGTAATTAGTAATGTTCAACAAAGTAGTGTGAACCACAAGATTTCCAAAATGTATGTGACTACTATAACAGATACACTATCACATAAAATGTATCTACTGTTGCGCTAAGCTCATGACACTGAAGCTAATGTGTGTAGCATATAATATGCAAAGTGTATTCTGCCCTACCGGTGTCTGACCAAGACACCCAATGAGATTTGACATGGTATATATCCGTTTATCGGGAGCCCCGTGGGTAGTGAGCGCTACTCACCCGGATAGGGATAATTAGTCCCAATAGATCTATTTATAACATTCACGCTTACAATCTGTAATTAACAGTTCATGATAGTTTCGGGCAAGAATTGATTCGAATGCTACTTCAGGCAACACGAAATGAGGAGATGGAAAAACCGAAAACACTTGAGTCCAATGAACGAATATAAACCATTGTATTCATAAACAGAGATTTAAATACTTAAATCCATAAGTTAGAAAGATGGATATCAATCAAGTAACCGAGTTTTGTAAATCAGTAGAATATGATTTTAAACAGTATGTAAACAAGTTGTAATGAGCATGTATTTCTCCCCTGAGATTTGTAAAGTAATTGTAAAACAAGTGAAAGAAGGGCTATAAACTCACCTCGATGATGAAGAACGATTGGCAGAAGTGTACATATTAAGAACAATACAAACGGAAACCAGAACGGCTTGACCAAGGAGTTGCGGTTTATCTTAACGGCTATGACCCACTAGCCTAATATAATGTATTTGGGTTTTCTGATGGATGATTCCTCACCGCGACAACGTAATATACAATTAAGATTTAGATTAAAGTTGTAATAGTTTAGTGGTTGGTTAAATAAAATAAATCGAAAACTAAACACAAAGTATGTAATATATTCCGTATATATTACATATAAAAAATAACCGAGTGTACAATTCATACCGTGAATTATATAACAAAGAAAACCAATCAAATAAATAATCGAGATATATAATACCTTGCAAGTATTATATAAGAAATGTGAGAAAAATTATTGAAACAAAATATTTCGACACCAATTTAATTAATAAAAAGTCCTTGCATAAAAGTAGACACACGTCTTAAAGTTATGAATTAAGTAAACGATGTTTGTAAAGCTTTTACAAAAGTTATGATTTTACCTTCTAGTCGGGAATTTATAAAATAATATTTTGTAAATTAATTTGTCGACTTATTGACGGGTCGTAGCTAAAATAGTTGTTCCGTTTGTAAAAGTAAAGTTCATTCCGCTTTATCTACCGGGTTAATGTATAATTACAATTTAATAATATCTATAATACACTTATATAACCATTCATTCATTTTAGTCGGTCTTTAAGGTAATCGAAATTATAGTGCAAATTATTAAGTAAAGAAACTTATAGAAATTTAGGCATGACTTTTTCATTTATAAGACGGTTTTCATTTTTACAAAATCCAATGTTTTTCCTTTAATCAATCAATGTTGCAATTTATCCGCGTGTTCTAATATATAACTAGACGATTTAAAAATGATAACAAAAGCATTATTTCGAGGTTATCAAAATAAAAACATGAATATGATTTGAACAAAGCAGAGGTTCATTACTAAACTCATAAATGCACTAACCACAAATTTTGGAAGCACGACTTAAACATAACTAATAAAAGAAAAACTTGTTTCATACGTATTGAAAAGTACTATATCTTGAATAGAAGTAATAACCTAAAAGTAATAAAAAAATACTACATCTTGAATAAAAGTAATAAACTAATTCTGAATAAAAACTAGTTTAGACATTTAAAATTAAAGTTTAACAGAATCAAAAACAAATTGACGAGAAAGAAATGTTATCCATACTTATCTATATTATTTTGATCAAAGAGCAACAAAGTAAAATTTGATGTTCTAAAACTGAGTTTTGATAAGATCAAAATAAAACTAAAGGTTAAAGTAGTATTATTAAAACTAATCATAAAAAGGAATTAATGTTTACTACAAGATGGACACTACATTGAAGGTATCAAGTTTCAGACACAAATAAAAAATGACGGCAGATAAATTTTTATTGGTGAATAAAGTTTTACGACTCCAAGGAGGTGTAAGATGCCGCGCATGAGAAAGGGAGGAGAGGTAGGAGTGTTATAAGTGGAGGCTAGTTTTTATGATAAATGAAAGAAAACTCCTAGTTGCTATGTATAATACATGAAACTTGTGAAAAATAATGTGACAAGTTCAAAATAGAATGGGGGTTGATGTTGTAAATATTACCACAGGGACCAAAAGTGTAACTTTTGTTGAATAATGGTTCGGGACTCGTTTAGGCAAGTTAACGGATGATTAAAGACAAGAAAATTTCGTCGTTGCGTTCAAAATAAATTTTTCCACGAAAATGAGTATTTACATAATTATTATTTTATAAATGTTTTTATAAAATATGTTTTTTTTTTTTTTTTTTTTTTTTTTTTTTTTTTTTTTTTTTTATTTTTGTTTTTTTTTTTTTTTTTTTTTTTTTTTTTTTTTTTTTTTTTTTTTTTTTTTTTTTTTTATTTTTTTTATTTTTTTTTTTTTTTTTTTTTTTTTTTTATTTTTTTATTTTTTTTTTTTTTATATTTTTTTTTTTTTTTTTTTTTTTTTTTTTTTTTTTTTTTTTTTTTTGTTTATTTTTTTTTTTTTTTTTTTTTTTTTTTTTTTTTTATTTTTTTTTTTTTTTTTTTTTTTTTTTTTTTTTTTTTTTTTTTTTTTTTTTTTTTTTTTTTTTTTTTTTTTTTTTTTTGTTTTTGATTTTTTTTTTTTTTTTTTTTTTTTTTTTTTTTTTTTTTTTTTTTTTTTTTTTTTTTTTTTTTTTTTTTTTTTTTTTTTTTTTATTTTTTTTTTTTTTTTTTTTTTTTTTTTTTTTTTTTTTTTTTTTTTTTTTTTTTTTTTTTTTTTTTTTTTTTTTTTTTTTTTTTTTTTTTTTTTTTTTTTTTTTTTTTTTTTTTTTTTTTATATTTTTTTTTTTTTTTTTTTAAAAATATATTATTTATTTATTTAGGGTGGTACAATTGGATGTCACGGGTAATGCTTGTCCGTAAAAATAATAACTTTACTTGAATGTTTCGCGTTTTTACCAACTTTTGAATAAAATATAAAAATAATTTATTAAATGCAATTAGAAAATTAACTATGATATAAATTATTATCAGCGTCGGTACGTGGTGTTTCTCCTTGTTTTTAAAAATTTTGCGAGGTCTTTCGGCATTTTCTTCTGCTTTTTTCTCGGTCTCGGGCAAAACTAAAAAGTTGTCCGGAATGTCGTTTTACATCAAATTGCTTTAGAGTCCGAGTCGTGAAAACGTGATTTAGCGGGTCATTTTTGATAAGTCAACCTAGGAATAACATATATCTTCTCGTTTTCAAGTCAAATAAGTAAAAATAAATTTGCACACGAGAGATATGTAATAATAAATATGATTTATTATTTAAAATATGTTCTGAAAAATTAGCAGTTACGCGTAATCGTATTTATATGTGACAATAAAAAGATCACAAGTCAAAAAGTCAAGTCGGACCCGAAAAGTCAAAGGGTAAAATAGTCATTTAAATTTCTAAAAATTGCCGGTTGTTACAGATTATGTGATTGGTGACAGTGTGATACTGGGACACAATCTGTTTTCTGTTAGACAATTTTGTGATTCTGATCTTGAAGTTGCATTCAGGAAGCACTCATGTTATGTTCGCGATACTGATGGTGTTGAATTAATTAAAGGTTCTCGTGGTTCTGATTTGTACACTATCTCGGTTGAATACATGATGAAGTCCTCCCCAATCTGCTTGTTGTCCAAATCCTCCAAGAACAAATCATGGTTATGGCATCGTCATTTAAACCACTTGAACTTCGGTACCATCAATGACCTTGCAAGAAAGGATTTAGTAAGAGGTTTACCTAGATTGAAGTTTGAAAAATATCATCTTTGCTCCGCATGTCAACTAGGAAAGAGCAAAAAGCATACCCACACACCCAAAGCTGAAAACACCAACTTAGAAGTTCTTAATACCCTGCATATGGACTTATGTGGACCAATGCGAGTGCAAACAATTAATGGGAAGAAATACATCTTAGTCATCGTTGATGACTATTCTAGGTTTACTTAGGTCAAGTTTTTGAGATCGAAAGATGAAACCCCAGAGTTCGTCATTAACTTTCTACAGCAAATACAAGTCGGTCTCAACAAAACTGTCAGATACATCCGTACCGATAATGGCACCGAATTTGTCAATCAAATTCTGACTAAATATTATGAACGTGTCGGCATTTTTCACCAAAAATAGTTCCAAGGACTCCACAGCAGAAAGACGTTGTCGAAAGACGAAACCGTACTCTTCTGGAGGCTGCTAGGACGATGTTGATATTTTCCAAGGCACCGATGTTTCTATGGGCAGAAGTTGTTGCTATTGCTTGTTACACCCAAAATTGTTCCCTCATACACACTCGTCATAACAAAACTCCTTACGAGCTGGTGCATGATAAGAAGCATGACCTTACTTTTTTCCGCGTCTTTGGTGCTCTTTGTTACCTTATAAATGACAGCGAGGATCTTGGAAAATTGCAACCAACAGCTGATATTGGAATTTTCATTGGTTATGCTCCCAGCAGGAAGGGTTATCGAATCTACAACAAAAGAACCCAAAAAATCATGGAAACTATTCACGTTCAATTCGATGTGATGTCTGAACCAATGGCTCATGTGTAACTTAGTATAGGACCCGCACCTACGTTTCTGACGCCTGGACAGATAAGTTCAGGGCTCGTACCCAATCCGGTCCCTGCAGCACCTTATGTACCCCCAACAAATAAAGAGCTAGAGATCTTATTCCAACCGATGTTCGATGAATACCTAGAACCTCCACGTGTTGAAAGACCGGTTTCTCCTGCTCTAGCAGTTCCAGTTCCAGTCAATTCAGCCGGTACACCTTCTTCTACTACCATTGATCAAGATGCACCTTCTCCAAGTCATTCACCGTCATCTTCGGCATTACAATCTCCAAGTTCACATCAAGGTGTTGTTGCTGGATCTACTATCATTGAAGACAATCCTTTTGCTCCTGTTGACAACAATCCCTTCGTCAACGTGTTTGCTCTGGAACCTAGTTCTGAAGCATCATCATCTGGGGATGTTAGTTCAGCGGAATCAACTCATGTCTCTCAACCACATCATCATCTCGGGAAATGGAGCAAGGATCACCCGCTTGATAATGTCATTGGCAATCCCTCTCGACCGGTATCCACCAGAAAACAACTTGCAACCGATGCCTTGTGGTGCTTGTATAACTCTGTACTGTCCAAAGTCGAACCAAAGAACTTCAAATCTGCCATAACTGAAGATTGCTGGTTTCAAGCCATGCAAGATGAGATTCACGAATTTGATCGACTTCAAGTATGGTAATTAGTACCACGACCAGACTGTGTCATGATTATTGCTCTCAAGTAGATTTACAAAGTTAAGCTTGATAAGTATGGTGATGTTCTAAAAAAAGCTCGGTTGGTGGCTAAGGGATATCGACAAGAGGAGGGTATTGACTTCGAGGAATGATTTACACCGGTTGCACGCATCAAGGCTATAAGAATCTTCATCGCCAATACCGCCAGTACGAACATGAACATCTATCAAATAGATGTCAAAACATCATTCCTTAATGGCGAGTTGAAGGAGGAAGTCTATTTTTGTCAATCAGAGGATTTTGTTGATCCAAATCATCTGACACATGTTTATCGTCTGAAGAAGGCTTTGTATGGTTTAAAGCAAGCTCCTCGGGCGTGGTATGACACCTTGTCATGGTTTCTTCTGGACAACAAGTTTTCTAAAGGTGCAGTTGACCTGACATTATTCACTCGGAAAACAGGCAAACATATTCTTCTTGTTCAAATATATGTAGATGATATCATATTTGCCTCGACCGACCCTAAGGCATGTGCCATATTTTCTATTAAGATGAATTCAAAATTCCAAATGTCAATGATGGGACAAATGTCTTTTTTCCTAGGCTTACAAGTTTCTCAAAGTCCCGGAGACATTTTTATTAATCAACCAAAATTTGCTCTAGAAATCTTAAACAAATTTGGGATGGATTCGTGTGACCCTGTTGATACACTAATGGTGGATCAACTTAAACTGGATGAGGACCCCTCAGGGATTCCTGTTGACCAGACTCGATTTCGTAGTATGGTCGGCTCCCTAATGTACCTCACTGCCAGCAGACCCGACCTTGTATTCGTTGTATGCATGTGTGCTAGGGAATAGGCATCGCCTACCAAAAAGCACCTTGAAGCACTTAAATGGGTCTTTCGGTATCTCAGAGGAACTATTCATTCGGGACTTTAGTATCCAAAAGACACCGCTATGGCACTAATAGCCTATGCAGATGCGGACCATGCAGGTTGTCAAGATACACAAAGAAGTACGTCAGGAAGTGCTCAATTCCTTGGAGATAAATTAGTCAGCTGGTCATCAAAGAAACAGAAGAGCACTGCGATCTCAACCACAGAGGTTGAATACATTGCCATGTCTGGATGCTGTGGTCAGATACTTTGGATGAGGTCACAGCTAACAGACTACGATTTTGCCTTCAATAAGATTCCCCTGTATTGTGATAATCGTAGTGCCATCGCTCTCTGCTGCAATAATGTCCAGCACTCCCGGTCCAAGCACATTGACATACGACACCATTTCATTCAAGAGCAGGTTGAGAAAGGGGTGGTTGAATTGTACTTCGTGACGATGGATTATCAGCTTACGGACATATTCACCAAGGCATTACCGAGAGAGCGGTTTGAATTTCTACTCTCGTGTCTTGGTATGAAGAGTATGACTCCGGAAACCCTTAAACGTCTTCAGGA
This sequence comes from Tanacetum coccineum, assembly GCA_026074375.1. Classification (NCBI taxonomy): domain Eukaryota; kingdom Viridiplantae; phylum Streptophyta; class Magnoliopsida; order Asterales; family Asteraceae; genus Tanacetum; species Tanacetum coccineum. Next base: position 14,665 of record BQNB010009330.1, on the reverse strand, counting down.
AGAAGAAGAGGAGTAAAGGATGGTCTTAATATATCCTATGTATATTTGTATATAATTAAACACAAAATCAAAATACAAAAATATAAAACCTATCAAAACCATAAAAATAAAAAAAAATTAGAAAATACCAAAAATATTTTTCAAGACATGTCTTCTGTAAATCGATAACATTTACGGACCTAGAAATGTCATTCAATAATGACACGGGTCTTTAAATGAAGTTCGAGTAGAAGTTCAAACTGTTTTAAAACATGTCTTAATGGCTTGCAGTTACTTCCGACTGTAACCCGCTTTTCAATTTGAGGAAAGCATGTCGCCAAAAAGACAGATGTTCCTAACAACGGGTAATTATTTTTTCCCGGGCACGGATTACTTAATATCCATGCATCCAAGGATTAATGTATGTTTCAGTGCGTTTTTTCTCTTTTAGAAGAGAAGTCTTCCTTTTATAACCAAATTGATTCTTCAAAAATTATTTGTGTTAATCACGGTGGAAAAGTGTTGTTGGAAATTAATCAAATCAGGTTTTTCAAAATAAACTTTTCAACTTAAACAACAACTACAGCTCTTTCAATAGAAAACGAGTCATTGTTTGAGGGGGAGAGTGATTTCAAGTTTATTGCATCGAGTGGGTTTCTAGATCACATCATACAATTAATGGAAAAGGTTTTGTAGTAATACGGGGTTATAAGTTGAGGGGGAGTTAATTATTTTTAACTCCAAGGGCCAAAATTGTTATTAGTTAAGGAGTTTAGGGACTTATGTGCAATATGCTAATTTTTTTCTAGCTCTTTTAATCTACAAGGACTGAATCTGCCATTCCTCAAACTTACTTAACCTTAGAAAACATTTAAACCAACAATAAAAGATATTAGGAACCTAAGGGACCAAATCTGACAATTCCTAAATACTTAGTATAAATAGGTGGCGGTTTGGAAATTTGGTCAAATCTTCATTTCTCGGTCAAACATAAAAACACACACTCACTTTCGCAAACCGCTACATCGAATCACCACCACCCTTTCCTCGATTTCCTGTGTTGTATTCGCTAAGGTAAACATTAAATCGTATTTTATATCTGTTATAGATCGTGTTGCTAAAAGGAATCAACTTAAAACACATTCAAATGGCTTCAATCTCTAGATTCGACCTAGGTTTTGATCTAAATTCTGAGAGTTGTTTGAATATGTGAATTGGTGGGTGGGATATATGCGGTTAGGGCTTAAGTTAAGTGTATCATTGCTCGATCATGGTTTCCTTAACACATTTAGGAGCCTAGATTAATTTAAGTAGGCAACCTTGTCGAAAATCAAAGAGAGTGTTTGGAATGATGTGTGGATTGCTGGAAAATGATCACTAGGTATAGTTGATGCTTATTTGTTGATTCAATTTGCTCCCCAATTGCGTGTGATTATGATTTGATAATTTTCATGTGTGGATTGACTTTTATTAGTCAAATGTTGTTTGTCGTTGTTGTATCATGTTTGTGATATGTTTCTTATGTTTAAGGAAAGTATTGTATGCCACTAATGCATGTCCCGTAGTGCTTGAAATGATATTCGTATGTGTTATTTCCTAGGTTGGTGGTAGAGGTTTGATATATATTCGAGATAGCGGTTTAGTAAACATTCTTGATAGCGGTTTGCTTTAATATGCTTGATAGCGGTTTGCTTTAAAATGCTTGATAGCGGTTTGCTTAATTGTGCCTGATAGTGGTTTGCTTAGACATGCCTGATAGCAGTTTGATGATAAATGAATATTTTATTGTAAACAGGCAGACCGCTACGAGGTAGCGGTTTGATGAAGATTATTTTTATTATTAAAATAATCCAAACCGCTATTTTGAATTTTTCTTAACTGGTAGCGGTTTGATTAAAATGAATATAATATTCGTAGTTGTTTGGTCATAGCGGCTTGATTAAAATGAATATAATATTCGTAGCTGTTTGGTCATAGCGGTTTGAGTAAAATGAATCTAAAATCCATAGCTGTTTGGTCGTGGCGGTTTGATCATCCCGCTACATAGCGGTTTGATCATTTCCCTACATAACGGTTTGATCATTCCTCTTCATAGCGGTTTGATTAACTCTCCTCACAGCGGTTTGGTGTCAAGTGGGTAGCGGTTAGGGCCAGAATCTCAAAGTCTTGGCCCATTAGTCCCAATACCCTCTCAAGGCCCAATCTAAAGGCACAATTACCTCGTTAACACCCATCCGGGACTTGTTAACTTGTATATGCTCATCGGATTTCCTTGACCAATGTTATCTTAATCTCACCATAATCAATCGAAGCATGTCAATCATCATGACTAATGTTTTCATCTAACTTCTAATACATGTCATGTCTGTCTGTCTTTGTTGATATCATTGTGCAGACAATATGGTTGATGAGAATGTTCCTGCTCCTGCTCCCACAAGATCTGATGATCAGATACTTCCTTTTGCTGTGTGGGTGCCTATTAGAAAGAGCAACTATGTCATGGATCTTCAAAAGAAGCAAAAGAACCTAATCTTTCATATTGTTGTGGACATCCTGCAAAACACAAACTTCTTCAGAGCATTTACTACTTCAGCTTATATTCCTGCTATCTACATTCAACAAATTTGGAATACCATTACTTACGTGGAAAAAGCTGGGACTTACCGATTTCAGCTGGATGAAAACTAGTTCACACTGGATGCCAATCTTCTGAGGGAAGTCTTAGAGATAACACCCACTGATCAAGCTCACTTGTTTGTGTCACCTCCTTCGGGTGATGCAATTATGGACTTCATGAATGAGCTGGGTTATCCGGAGGTAATTCACTTTGTGTCAAGTATGGCGGTGAATCACCTGTATCAGCCCTAGAGAGCTATATTGTCTATGATCAACCAATGTCTCACATGCAAGACTTCTGGGCATGATAGGCCCAGATATCCAGTTCTTCAGATGCTTTGGGGAATTATTACAAATACTAATTTTGACTATGCCGAACTTATGTGGGAAGAGTTTGTGCAAGCTATGCAGACTTTTCTTACTGATAAGGCCAATCTGGGCAGTCCCACTAAGAAGGGCAGGAAAGGCAAGCCTCACGTTATTCCTTATTGTTGATTTACGAAGCTTATTATCTGTCACTTGGGAAGAATTCACAATATTCACCAAAGACCAGCATCTCCATTTCATCTTGCTAAAGAAGACCTCAGACTTGGTAATCTCAAATTCGTTCCCAAAGGCGAAGTCGATGAAGTCTTTGGAATGCCAATTCCCAATGAGCTGATCTCGAACAATATCAGGAATGCACCGTACTACAATGCATACTTGGAAATGGTCGCAAAGCATGATCAGAAAGTTACAACCGAAAAGGAGGGAAAGAAGAAAACTGCAAGTGCCAAGCAACCCAAGTCAAAGCCTGCTACAGAGAAGTCAAGCAAACCAGCACCTACAACAAAACCTAAGGTAACCAAGGAAAAACCATCTAAACCCTCTACTGCTAAGCCACCCAAGCCGAAGCCTTCTAAAGAGAAGTCAACCAAGGCTACACCCCTACAAAAGGCTGGCAAGGGTAAAGTTGCAAAAGTTCACAACGTGAAGAGTTCTTTTCAGCTGGTTGACGAACCGGATGAAGAACCAGCTTAACCTGAACCTGAACCTGAGCCTGAAACTGAATATCAAGGTGAAAGTGAAGAATATGATATAGAACGAGCTATTTAGATGAGTCTGGAATCATTTCAGGCACAGGGTCAAGCACATGTTGGCAGCGTGGCTATTCGCGAACCTGTAGCAGAAGCCACCCGACCACTCCCTGTAGTTGAAGGTAAGGGAAAAGCAATCACAACTAATGAACTAGTTGCACAATCACTCTTAGCCCTGCACATCCCAAAAAGGAGAAGTACTACGGATCAATTCATATTCCAGAGGCGGACTCCAGCTACTAAAGAGGCATCAATTGGACCCTCTGCACAACCACAAGATGACACATCAGCAAATATAGTTCATGATTCCCCGTCTCCCGCGGATGCTGAAACAGGTGCTGATACCGATAGGACAAACAGTGGAGGTGATACTGAGATACTGCAGTTTGGTGATGAACAAGGTGATGATGTGACGGAGGAGGTAAATCTAGAAGACAAAACAGCTGAGATTGACGAAGGCCAGGTTGGTTCAGACCCTGCTAAAACTCCTGAGTCTCGACGCCTACCTGATGATAACAAGATGGATGAAAACCAGGCTGGACCAGACCCTGGAGAAAGTCCTGTGGCTCGTGTTGGACCAGACCCTGAGCCCACGTATGATGAGTTTAAAGCCTAAAATTCCCAACTGATAAACATGTCATCTTAGAGGATCCTCCAAGCTCAACCGGGACTCTCTCTTTAATGAAGAATCTGGAGGATGCATATACTATTAGGGATCAGTTCTTTAATGACAAATCCACTGAAGATGAACCAGGAAAACTTAATGTGGAAGTAGAAGTGGTCTCTATGGTTACTATTCCAATTTATCAAGCGTCTTCCTCAGTTCCACCAATGTCCACACCCGTTATTGATCTCTCACCTCCTAAACCTGCACCATCTACCACTCAAGCACCAGTCTTTACAGCAACAACATCGACTATAACAACAACCCGTCCACTTCCACCTCTTCCACAACGATAAAGCATAACAGATTCTGAGCTAGCTGCGCGTGTCACAACACTTGAACAGAAATTCGCGGCGTTTGAGCAAAAGAGCAAGACACTTGATAACACGACTCAGAATCTCGGATCTAGGGTTTTCAATTTGGAGCTTAGGGATTTGTCTCATAAGATTAATGAAACTGTCCGTGAAACTGTCAAAGAGGCCGTCCAAGTAGCTCTATAGGCTCCCCTTAGAGATCGCTTCAGAGACTTGCCCGAAGCTGACATGAAAGAAATGCTTCACCAAAGGATGTTTGAAAGTGGTTCTTACAAATCACTTCTAGAACATGTCGCACTCTATGAAGCTCTTGAGGCATCTATGGAACGGGCACAGAGGGACAAATTCTTTCCTGAATGGGATAAGTCTCGCAAGAGACGACGTGATGATCAAGATCCTCCTCCTACACCAGATTCTGATCTCAACAAAAAGAAACGACATGACTCTGGCGCTTCAGGCTCATCATAGCCCCCAGCTCCACAGTCATCTGCTTGGAAGACGACTGACACTAGAGAAGCTCCTTCAAGCTCCTCCAAGCAACAGTCCGTTCCTCATTCAGAACAACCAGTCGAAGACATACCAATGCCAGATACTGCAAATATATCTGATTCATAGGACACTGGTTCTGCACATCTTCCAAAGATCAAGCCAAGGCCAGAATGGTTGAAGCAATTTTGGAATGATAGCGCTATAACGATTCGCAAGCATGTGTATTCTACACAACATGTAATTTATGATCTAAATTCAACACCATAGTGATAGGCTTTACCACCATACAAGCTCCACTTATTTTATAATCTTGCCTAAACCAAAAACTTCGAAATCCGTAAAATACAATAAGCGCACTTTTGTACCGGCAACTCGGTTGATCTTAGCGTATGCAACAAGCTTTAAACCCCTCGGTGGCCCGATGGTGGAGAGTTATTGTCTCGTGAGGTTTCCAGCGGTAAACCACCCTCAAAGTTCAAATCCAATATATATTTTTAGATTTTCTTTTTTTTTCTCTTAATCATATTATCAAACACATAACTATTATTTAAGGTTTAAAATAATATTTTATAAATTTTCTATTATTATTAATTTTTTATATATATTTTTAATTTTTATTTATAATTTTTTCAGAACAAAAGTGCGTCGCACTAGAAAGAAAGTGCGGCGTACTTTTAACCTAATTTTTTATAATTTTTCAAATATTCAAAAATACTGGCGCGGTAAAAATTTAAAAAGTGCGCGCACACAAACACATGTGCGCCGGTTTTATTATGATAGAAAACATGTTTTTTTTATTATTTTTTTTTCTCTTTCACACTTTATTATTTTACATAACACATATATAAACAAATACTGACAAAACAAACACAACGCAATAAACTAAAAAAATGAAACTCTTTTTAGATTTTTATAGTTTTTAACATTTTTACATAATAATGCAAACAAACACACATAAACAAGCAAACTAAGATGCATAAGCAAATAAAAACATTTAACAAGTATTCACATAACTAAATAGACTTCTGACATCGGTTTTTTTTTTATACAAATTTTTTTTTTTTTTGTATGCAGGTGCAAAGTGCGGTGCACTTCGAAAGAAGTGCGGCGTACTTACTGCAAATTTTCTAAAATTTCATCCTTTTTTTAACAGATGCAATTCAAGAGAAATATCAAACAAACTAAGAGATTAACAAAACACATGTTTTATTATATGAACAAGAACATGTCTATTAATTAAAATAAGCGAAAAAACAAAAGGAAATTATTTTCGAGATAAAAATCGTTTTTGTTTTTTTTTCGTATGACACTAATTTTAAAAAATACAAGAGTATAATAATAGATAAAATGGAATTTCAAATGATCACATACATGAGACTAGAGATTTGGTGGTTTGTTTGGGTTTGAGTTTTTAAATCAGATTCTTTTGGTGAAATTTTTTGTAGAAAGTGGGGCGCACTTGGTGTAAGTCCGGCGCACACTTTCTGGGTTTTCAGGAAAATCGGCGCACAACATGAATGTGCGGCGCACTTCCAGGAGAAAAACAATTTTTTGTTTCCGTTTGCCAGAAAACGGTACTGCGAGTTTATAAATGTTTAGATTTAAAGGGATTTAGAACACGAAACACACGTAAGATGCACAAGACTAGCAAACCATCTGTAAACAACTAAACAAATCACCGGCAACGGCGCCAAAAACTTTGATGTAGGTTTTTACAAGCTTTAAATTTATAATAACTAGAAATACCGATTGTAACCAAAAACACAACATTCGGGCAAGTATACCCTATTCGAGTGTAATATAGTATTAGGTAAGTCCAGGTCGTTCCACGGGATTTGTAGCAATTCACAGATTGTTTATCAAGTAACAAAGCTAATTGATTGTCACGGATCAAATAGCCTAAACGTGTGTATAAAGTAAGCAAGATACCAAGGCATGATGCACATAACATAATAGATAGAGATAGAGCAAGACTTTATATAAAAAAACATACAAGTCATATATGACGGGTAATCATAATAACAAGCATATCTACCAATGATAACATAGAATCCTTTCGGCCTATATACTACATTATCACGAGCGCATTAAAATAGTTTATATCAAATATGCATACATATGAATTCCTCCCAAACCGGTCGGTCAACATAAGAAAGGGTCTTAAACATTATTCTACTTAGGTTGTTTATCAATTTACCACACCATTCTCACAAGCATGAAATTGATTTATATGGCCAACATGATTCAAAATATATCAAGGCAATTAATCCTTTCGGCCTATTTTAATTGCAAGATATATTAAGAGATAAACAATGATCCAAGTAAAGATAACATCAAATTCATAAACATGTATATTCATAAATCATAGCAAAATCATCCAAATATTATTCATGTTTCACATATAAGATGCAAAGTAACAATACCAATATTTTGACTACAATAACCATCAACCCAAAACTAACAATTCCATGATCAACCAACAACCAAATGCTACTGAGATAACCCAAAATATACTAAGTAACTTTTGGAAATCCACAATATATCACCAAACGGAGTGTTTGGTAACAAGGTTTATGGTGATAATCTTAATAGAATTTGGTGTTAATCCTCCAAGAATCACGGTGATAAGTGTTAAGCTTATTGAAATGAATGGTATATGATCTAGATATGGTGTAGAACTTCTGGAAATATGTGTTATAGTGGTGGTTTATGGTGGAGAATGGTGGTAGCATGGCGGTTTAGAGGGGTGTTTGGATCATTGGATCCTAAGATCCTCACCAATCCTCTGCTTTGATTTCTATGTGTGTGTGTGTAATAGGATGTGTTGGTGTGAGATATGAGGGATTAGAGGCTGTATTTATAGGCTCTAGTGGTGACCAAAGTCGGTCATAGAAGGACCTAGAACCCCATTTGAAAGGTTGTAATGAATGTCAAATTTAAGAGCATTTATATCAGACGCAAGTACGCACTTTTTGGATTGTACGCCGCATATCGCATTTATAGCTCGTGGCCTTTTTCATAATTGTAGATAATTTAATTTCTTCGCGTAGCCGCTTGAATCGCGTCAAACGGAGTTCGTATGACCAAGTTATGGCCAAAACAGTGAATAGGTGTCGGGAAATCTTTATCTTCAGTTATTTCTTCGTTTAAGCTTCAAATCTTCGTGTATTCTTTCGTTTTCTTCCATGACACGTACATAAAACCTACAATAGCAAATATATTCTATTCTATACCGAAAGTTCATATATTTTACCAATTTATATATATAAAAGCATTGATAACGCGTATAGAAACATGTATAAAATAAGCGTTATAATACCACCACCTTCATCAATTACAATGAGTACTTCTCTATATAAGACAAGAAAAATCACAGCAATCGTATCTTCTAATTATCATCGGTTAGAAAATAAAAATAAAAACAAAAATTGTACAGGAGGGTCGATACGCCGCATCCATGTTTCTGGATACGCCTTATTGAGTCCTGTAAGAAAATAAACCAAATACGGGTCAGAGGTCAAATACGTTGTATATATATTTATGAATACGTCGTATTGACAAATCTGACAATAAAGTTTAAAGTACTGGAAAATAAAAAGATAATGTCCAGGTTAGTCAATACGCCGTATCCATGGGGTTGGATATGTCGTATCGACATCATGGGAAGACATACCACTGTAAGAAAATTTGAAATTACATTTTGGTTGTCTCCCGGAAAGCACTTTTGTTTACAAAAAAGTCTTTAAGTTAGACTTCCTTTAGCTTTAATTCATCTCGTGCACATTCACGTGTCCACGTGTGAGCCACTCAAACATCTTCTCTTCCTTTATGTACTCAGATCCCAAATTCAAGACTCCTTTGTAGAAACCTTTAAGCTTTTGATATGGGTGCGAAGTTCCATCCAACTTGTCTTGTGCACTTACTTTAAGTAATGGCCGAATCTTGTTACATTGCTCGTTAGAGAGATGTTTAAACCTTGGATGTGACCGTGCCATTTGATAAGTGACATTGTCATTACCATTATGAATGGTAATAAATCCATCGAACCATCTTGCTTCAACGCCCACATCCCTAAAAAATGGTTTTCTAAAAATAACATCACCCATGTCATTATCTCGATAAGCATCTATATTCTCCATAACTGTAAAATCTGTGATAATTGAAAAGTTTCCAACAAAGATAGACACATTTATAAAAGTTCCAACAATATTTTTCCATTTATATTCAATTTTCTCTTTCATTAATGAATTATAAAAACTTTTGGACATAATATTAATTGATAAGACCGGGAAAAAGTTAACATTCACATGTTCATAACCTATCATGCAAGGAAATTGCAAAATATAAGCATAATTAATAGGGATCTTTCTACCGTAATCGCAAAAACTAGGATATTCATCTATTTTCTCAACTATCCTATTATAATGCCTAATTGCTACTATATCACTCATTGGTTCATCAATAATTTCTCCTTCCTTAATCTCGGGATCCAAATCCTCATTCTCATGATTCCTAAGCTCTAATGGTTCATTTAGATCATTTAATTCAAGAAAATCTTCAAATTCGAAGTCTTGTGATCTATTTAAAATTAATGCTTCCCCCATTAGTCTAGCTTCTAAATCAAGTTCCATTCGTTCTCTTAATCCTAACACATAAACTTTCATAATTTTGTTACTAGTAGGACCATTACTCTTAAAAACTATTTTGTCATCCTTAATTTTTAAAGCAAATTTTCTTTTAAATACATTAATTTTAGCATGAGAAGTAGACAAAAATAATCATCCAAGGATCAATAGAATCTTGAGGTCTTCGGGCATATCTAAAACAATAAAGTCTATAGGAAAGGCAAACCTATCAATTCTGACTAACACATTTTCTGCTATACCCTTAGGATGTTTTATAGGTTTATCAGCCAATTCTATGATTAATTTAGTGGGTGCTAATTACCTAAACCTAGTTTGGTAAAGGTCAAATAAGGCACAACACTAACACTAGCTCCTAAGTCAGCTAAGGCTTTATCAAAACACAAACCATTAATTTTGCAAGGTAAGGTAAAACTCCTTGGGTCTTTTTCTTTTGGAGTTAGATCATCTTTAATAATTGCCGAGTAATGCTCGTTCATTGTTTCCTTGATCTCCTCTTTGATTCTTGTCTTTTCCTTTAGCAATCTCTTTAAGCTTGTAGCAGACACTGCCGAATTGACTTGCAACTTCTTTAATCCCTTCAACACTTCCTCTTCATCATATTCATATTCTTTCAAACGACTAAGAAAAGGAACACTTACTCGGCTGAGCTTGATCTTGTCATCCTTCTGTGGACTCGATACGGCGTATCGGGTAGGTTCAATACGGCGTATTGAAGGTATATTAGCTTCTTCAGCAGTCGAGATTGATTTGACATGATCTTGTGGGTTT
>BQNB010009329.1:0-76515 GCA_026074375.1 Tanacetum coccineum | reverse complement strand
TGGTAGTACAACGGTTACTATTGTTTGACTAAATTTCCTTCTTGTAGATGACTGTTGGTGCGTGTAGTGAGAAATTAATTAATGACAATTTCTGTTTGCGATTTTTATGGCACGCTCTTAGTCAATACGTTTCTTAATTAAATAATTACCCTTATACTTTAAGTTTAACAGTAGTTATAAAAAAGAAACTACATTTTTTTATACACTCCAATTAGGTACAAAGATCTCACATATATAACTTCAATTCCTCTCTTCCCTAGCACTTATTTACCATTGCAATAATATCCCAGCATGACTGGCAACAGGCACAGTTTGGAGAATTTTCAAGAGTTCAAAGGTGGAAATGTGACTTTTGGTGGAGGAGAAGGAAGGATCACTGGTAAAGGTTTAATTACTTAGTGGTTAACATTGGGATGCTCAATCCATAGATGTTATGCTTGAGGGGAGGACAATGCCTAAGGGGAGGCATATGTCATATATTAGATTTTTTTTTCTATTTTATTTTTTTTCTCTCTAATAGTTAGTCTTTGATAGTTTAAAAAGGTTTCTTCTGGTTGTTTACTTGTTTGTTCTGATAGTTGAGTTACTACTTATTGGTCCTGTTAGTCCTGGTTCCTACTGGTATATGAAAAAAAAATCCTACATTAATTTTTTGGATTACGAACTAACATTTTGCAGATAAGCCTGGATTTCGAGGAGGTTTCATGCTTTGATGGTGAAAAAGTTAAATTTTCTGGACTGGTGCTGGTAGTTGACCATTCGTACTGGTTGACCACCATTAATACTGGTAGTACAACGGTTACTATTGTTTGACTAAATTTCCTTCTTGTAGATGACTGTTGGTGCGTGTAGTGAGAAATTAATTAATGACAATTTCTGTTTGCGATTTTTATGGCACGCTCTTAGTCAATACGTTTCTTAATTAAATAATTACCCTTATACTTTAAGTTTAAGAGTAGTTATAAAAAAGAAACTACATTTTTTTATACACTCCAATTAGGTACAGAGATCTCACATATATAACTTCAATTCCTCTCTTCCTTAGCACTTATTTACCATTGCAATAATATCCCAGCACTAAAACTTACATCATCACAACTTTTTCTACTTCCATCACATCAATGGCGGGCTTAAAATACGTTTATGACCACAATAAGGTGGGTTATTTGCTAAAACCCAATGGAAGTGATGACTACCATCCTATTTTAGACTTCTTAAGGGGCACTTTACTCAGGTATGCTATATCTCATGATCCCATCATATATGACTCTTTAGTCAAGCAATTTTAGAGGACTGCTTCACTCAGACCTCCTAAGTTGGGCCCTCCAGCCATAATTGCAACAATTGATGGTTCTCCATACACTATTACTGAAGCCTCTATCAGGAGTAACCTCCAATTGGCAGATGAGGGAGGTATTAGTAACATACTAGACCCTGAGATCTATGCTAGACTTACCTACATTGGTTACAAAACTGAGGGGCATCTAACCTTTTAGAAAAATAGGTTTTCACCTCAATGGCGGTTTTTGGTTCATACCATTATCCACTGCATAAGCTCCAAATCTGATGGATGGGATCAGTTTGGTAGTGCTATTGCTACTGCCCTGATCTGTCTATCAAATGGAAGAGTTTATAATTTTTCCAAACTTATCTTTGAGGGTATGCTTAATAACTTAAGTAGTAAGAAAAAGTTTTTGATGTACCCTAGGTTTTTGTAAATGATTTTGGGTATTAAAACTGCAAACACAACTATATACCCTGCTCATAAGATGACTAAAAAGGTGTTTTCCAATATGAAGATGAAGTTTAATGGGGCTCATATGCCATTGCTGCAAGCTATGTTGGTAGGTGCAGCAGAGGATCAGGGTGAAAGGGCAGCTGACTCAGCTGATCAACCTCCCATTTATGATTCTATACCATATTCTGCCAATGACCCCAATCCACCTATTAACCTATTACCTAACTCACCACCTAGATAACCCATACCTGATTCCTCTATACCAGACTCTGCCCAACCATCTTCTTCCAGGGTTAATGAACCTGAAATAGCACCATTCACCTCCACCTTTGTGGCAAATGAAAGTGCAGGAGGCTCATTCCATGAGTCTCCACCTAGGTCTTATGAAGCAACTCCCTTTGTAGGTCAACCTTCAGGAGTTGCTAAGGACCTTTTAACTCTAACAGCTTTATCTTCTTTTGTTTTTAAGTATGTGCAGAAAACTAAATCCTTAGAGTTTGAGCTTAAGAATACCAAAAAGACTCTAGGAACGGCTGTCAAAGTACTGGTTGAGAGAGTCAAAAAGTTGGAAAGGAAACTTAAGAGGAGAAAGAAGAAAATGGTGATATCTGATTCTGATGATGATGCTGATAGAATGGAGCAAGAAATTGACATGGATTTACTCATAGCTCTAGAAAATGCTTCACTAGCTAAACAACAATCATCCTTTGTCACTCCTTCTAAAGATAGAGCCTCAAGGAAGTCTTTGAAAAAAGATTTCAGCTCTAGTACTTTTGAAGCTGCACAAATTCTTACTTAATCTAAATTGCATGCTAAAAGAGTTGCCAAGTCACTTAGTTCTGCTGATAAGGACATTGCTACTGGTAGTGAACCTACTCTTACTAGTAATGAAGACATTCCTACTGATTTTACAGTTACTTCTGGTAGTATGCCTATTCCTACAAGTAGTGGTACCATTCTTGCTGGCATGTCAGTTCCTATAGGTAGCATAAAAATTCCTGTGAATAGTGAACAAATTCCTCCTGTTAGCACCTCTGTTAATAAGGTAAAGGCCAAAATGGTGGATGAACCAACTCCTACTTAAGAGAGGACTTTTAAGCAGTTAGAAGATGAAAGGCTTAGATTGGAAACAGCCGAAAGGTTACAGGCTTAAGAACAGGCAGAAATGGATAGGGAAAGTAAAGAACTTCTTAGGCAGGATGAACTCTTGGCACGTCAATTAAATCAAGACTTTGACATGCCTGAGCAACAAAAGAAGAGACAGCAAGAAGTTCACGCAGCTGTTATGCACTATACTGAAGATGACTGGATAACTATCATGGCAAAGATCCAGGCAACTGAAGAACTCTTAAGAACTCTCATAGGTTCTAATTTGTCTGAGGGAGATTTTTCTAGTACCATGGTGGAGATGGTCAATAGAAAGAGAAGATAGATTACTGAATAAAAGGCTAAAGCTCGAAGGGATAGACCTATGTCCCAAGCTAAACAGAGGGATTTTATGAGAACATTTGTAAAGAACCAAAGCTCAGCTATGTATAACAAAGGCTAGCCTATGCCATATGTGAAGTCACTAAGTTCAAATAGGCTCAAGGAGGAGTTTGAAATGATTCAGAGTCATCTTTTAACCCTTACTCAACAAGATTTTACAAGAGCATCAAAGAAGATTGGTGATGAATTGGAACAACCCTCTTCAAAATGACTTAAGTTTGATGAAGTTGAGGCTACATCTGCTGCTATGGAGGATCCAGTTGAACAAGTTCCATCTGAAGATGTAAGAGCGTCTAAGGAGTCTGAGGTTGCAAAAGGAAAGGTGGACTCTTCAGGGAGGACTGCTAGAAAGAGGAAGTTTGTTGCTAGAAAAGGACTTCATATCTCTAAATCGTCTATACCAGTAGATAAAGGAGATCCTGATGCTGATCAAAAGATGTGTCTCAAGTATGCTTCTAATAAGGAAGATAATTCTGACTGTGACACTCTTGTTTCCTCATATGCAGTTGTTGATTGGGAATTGTTGCCTACGAGGTTAAGAACAATTAATATTGTCTACAGAAAAGACAACTCTCTCAAGTATTTCACCAGCCTAAAGGAAATCCTTCACTTAGTCACTAGAGAAGATCTGATGACTATATATGGCCGTGTGATGACCTATTATTAGGACAAGAAAGCTGAAGGTGTTGGTCATATTCTTTGGGGTAATCTAAGGATTTTAATGGATTCACCTGAGGTAGATGATGGCAGTGCATTTTGGCAGTGCCAACATAAATGGAGAATTCAAAGTTGGAAGTTGTATACTTATTCTAGTATTCATGTGTTGGAGATATTAAGTGGACTTGTGATTTATATGTTTGTGGATAAGAAATATCCACTTATTGTCAAGCTTATGAAAACAATGTTGGATCATCAGTTGTAAATTGGTCAAGATGCAGTGGGTAATGAACTTACCACTGCAGTTCAGTTGGTTAAGTTTCTCAAGCAACAAATTGCCGATTCCAAAGGTGCTAATGCTTGATACTGGTACCATTACGTATATAATATATCATAACTATATTTTCTATATAACCTATATTTTTGATATATAAATTTTATGTACAGTATCTATATGGTTTTGTTTCAAATGCTTCATATTTTCAGCAACAAGTGGTTTTAATATACTAAAGGTTTTGGATATGCCAACAGTTTTGGCATGGGCAAGAAATTTTGAACAAAAAGCAACTATTTTTAGGGTTTGGGTATTGGCTTACCACCATATAGCAAATGGTATTCAACTCATCATGTCTAACAGATAACAAAGAGTTGGCTAGTCCTGAGCAAACAACTATCAGGTAAAGACTTTTTAAATCTGTTGATAGCTGACAATTTGCTAAAAATTATATGGTAATTAACTCACCTTGTTACCACAACAAAGAGTTGGCTAGTCTTGAGCAAACGGCTATAAGTAAAGACATATCAAATCCATTTGTGGTTGTAATGGTTTACCTAAAATCATATAGTTCTCAACTTACTAGGATTCATGTTCTGAAAGTTGAAACTGGTTCTCAGTCCACCATAGATTTGACCCTTTTTGGGTGCCAAAGGACTGACTAGCCCAAAAGTGAATGGCTACTTGGTAAAGGCTCATTAAATCCATTTATATAGCTGTGGTGGTTCCATATCTGTTTCTGTTCAAAGACTAATACTTACAAAGATGCTGACAAGACCATTCTACTTGACTCTTTAGTTTCAAGATAATTTAACAAGGTCAAGTGGAATGGATTAAAGATAAATGTGTTGCTGCTAAATTCATGACAACTACCCAAGATGTTCCTAGAAATCCGCCTTCAATAAAAAGAAATTGCTGTGGCTTTAGTTTCAAGATAATTTAACAAGGTCAAGTGGAATGGATTAAAGATAAATGTGTTGCTGCTAAATTCATGACAACTACCCAAGATGTTTTGGATGGTCAAAATTATTTTTCAATTTCAGATGGTGCAGAATGACTACTTTAATCCTCAAGGTGCTCAAGATAAAGATCTATCATTGAAACTTAAACATAAAGTTAAATTTAAGTTTAGGGGAGGATTGTTAGGAATGATGTATTCATAGTTACTCCTGGTAGTTATAGTCATTACTACTGGTAGTATATTAGTTACTCCTGGTAGAGTATATTTGTTATTAGTACTGGTAGTACAATAATAGTTACTACTGGTAGAGTTATAGTTAGTCCAGGTAGTACAAATGTAATAGTTAGTTAGGATATGCATGAGTTATATTAGGAAGTGATATGCATATCTTTTAATTTTCTTCGATTTTTGGCCATTTTTGTGAGAATGATAAGTGTCAAAATACGTTGGAATATACTAGTAATATTATTTAATATAATCGAGAAGGAATACTTAACATTTTTAATTAACTTTTCGTTAAAAAAATTGATTACTTCGGATGAGATAATCAAGTAGTTAAGTCGAAGGAAGGATTAACGAGGATTAAGTGACTTTTTCAATTAACTTCTAGTTAATTGAGTGAGATAATTATCTCGGATGAAATAATTAAATGTCACGATTTGGAGAAAATCCAAGACGGTAAATATTGAATGAGTACTAGAGATGATATCGATAGACGTAGTAGATCGTAGACGTGAGGCAGATGTCGTAGACGATGGTTGACATGGATTCGAGACGATCGTTGAAGTCGAAGGGAGTTTGTTTCATCCATAGTGTGTCTATGATCGTTGCGTGACTAATCCTACTTCTATGTTAATTGTTAACCACTAGCTTGCTCTTCTTCATCTCCGTGAGTTTGCTACGTGGTCATAGAAGATTTCCATTTTGTAGACGTATGATTATAATCTAAACGAAAGAGTAGTTCATAAAGAACTAATCTCTTCAAAGCTAGAAAACCAACAAATGGTATTTCTAGAGACTACACTATTATTTTTAAGAACTAATTATACTACATTATGATAGTAACACATAGACATTTACTTGTAATCTATATTCTACGAATATGAAAAGTGAGACGTACCTTAGACTTTAGAATAGTCTTCGTTAATGTCTTCATAATGTAAATGATAAGGGTTCATGGGAACCTTATCATGAATTCTTTAGTCCGTAGACAAAGAATGTTAGTAGATAACATACCACTTCAAAGATTGTGATGACTTAGTCATTTGGTCCCCAACGTTTCATGTATCCAAAGTTATTATTTACATATCTATTTTGCATTTGGTTTTGGCACATGCATGGTGAGCAACTTGCACATTTAGTAAAATTTGATTAGTGTGGACGATTCCACATTGTGTTATTAGTGTTAGGGTAATTTGGTCTACCATTGTCTCTCCTAGGTTGAGGTGTTTTGGAACGAGGATGAGTGATTCGCAGGATAGTATATACTTATATAACAACCCAAATGCAAATCCCAACCGAATGCCCTTGACCAAGGCAAAAGGTCAAAATCCACAAAAGGATAAAATACACAAGATAGAATCAATGATAAAAAGATTCCGGAAGTTATATTCCCGGGTCGTGTGTCCCAACGAGGCTGCAATTGAAGGTGATCCTGGTTTGATGAGAAATTGAATGAGAGAGAATATATGATACAATTGGAAACAACTGGATATAATTACAACTGAAATTAATTAAAGAAAACCTAATTTAATCTACGGGAAAACAAGCAAAGGAAATGGGAATCTTAAAAAACTACGGGAATCAGAAATAGTTAATATAGGAAACCCTAATACTAAAAATTAAGAAAATTAAATGCTAAATTAAATTAAAAATTAAAATTAAATTCTAATTAACTTAATTTGAAAAATAAAGAAAACTAGAACTAAAACGGAGGTCGTTTGAATGTAAAACGAAAAGAAACGGTAAAGTTTACCCGGTAAAACGGGTCTAAAACTGAAATTTATGAAAAATAAAGCCTACACTAGATTTTATATTTTTCCTAGGCACTAAATGACAAAAGAAAATTTTATAAAAAAGAAAAATATTTTTTTATTAATTTTTGGATTTTTTATGAATTTTTAAAAATTAAATACTTAAATATGTTTGTTGATATTTCATAAATCAATGTTAAAAATGATGATAAAATATTGTATCAAGTTATTTTGGTATGAAAATGATTATGTATTAATTAGGGTTTACAAGTTTCATAATATGTTTCAAGTTAAAGAAATACATAAGAAATGATAATATTGATTATGGACTTTTAATCATGTTATTAGAACATTAAAATAAAGTTATGTTGGAAGAAATACACTTGTACACTTATGGTTTATATGTAAAAGTGGAAAAGTATGGAAACAAAGATATATATGGACTTAACAAACTAGCCTAAACATTCTGTCCAAAATTCGAATTTTTACATATCCATTTTATATTTTTATAAGATAATACATTTCACGACGATTCCGAAAAGGTAAGAAACTTGTTAAACGGATTAATAACGAAAAAGTTACGTTAAAAACGAGTTATGAATTTCGCGAGTTTACGACAATTACTACTTTTATAAAAGTTACTATTCATGACAGAAAGTTATATTTTTGTAAACCTCATAAATATATAGAACTTTCAAATACGAGAACGTCCTCGAAAGAATCGTTAAAAACGGAGCTATAACGAATAAAAAAACGACGTTTACGGGTTTAACGACAATTACATCGAATAAAAGATATAATAAGGTCAATGTGAACAGTAATTTTTACTGATCACCAGTATGGTCCCGAAATCGAAAATGTCAATTTATGATAACTCGTCTTGATACGAAAAGATGGGCATAAGAAACGCGAGAATCGGGTTTAAAACGCGAAAGTTACGCCAGTTTTACTAAAACGATAATTATAAACGTTTTAACTTCTTAAACACAATTTTACCAAAACCATTAGTTGGTGATTGAGCTATATAGAATAATATGTGGTTATCAAAGTACTATATTACTAGGGAGTTTCATAATGAGGCCTCTTCGGATGGCGTATCGACGAGTTGTTGGATTTACGATTTAAAGTGTCCTAACTCCTCGAACGTCATGTCATGACCTCTTAAATTATGATAGCCCGAACGATAGTACGATGTAACAACTATAAGATTATATTCAAGTACTCGGTACTTATACGACCTATATTGGATTAGGTTGCCTTCGGATTCCTTCGTGACGCATTTTCTATTGTGAATACTTGTTGATTTCCATTCACTCGAGGTGAGTTCATAGTCTCGCATTTAAAATCTTTTCAATGTTTTATAAACCCGCGAGGGGAATACATGCTCGTTTACAAACTTGTATATTTTACTACAGTATAATTACCTTTCAATACTTTGTGAGTTCATAGTCTCGCATTTCAATCTTTTCAATGTTTTATAAACCCGCGAGGGGAATACATGCTCGTTTACAAACTTGTATATTTTACTACAGTATAATTACCTTTCAATACTTTGTGAGTTCATAGTCTCGCATTTAAAATCTTTTCAATGTTTTATAAACCCGCGAGGGGAATACATGCTCGTTTACAAACTTGTATATTTTACTACAGTACAATTACCTTTCAATACTTTGTGAGTTCAAGTCCTCAGCATTTCAATCTTTTCAAGTTTATAACCGCGAGGAGAATACATGCTCGTTTACAAACTTTATATTTTACTACATATAATTACCTTTCCAATACATTGTGAGTTCATGATCCTCGCATTTTCAATCTTTTCAATGTTTTATAAACCTGCGAGGGGAATACATGCTCTTTTACAAACTCATATATCTTACAACAGTACAATTACCTTTCGATACTGTGAGTTTTCAATAGCCCCTATTTTACTTGTTTTTAAACTGTTTGGGGAGAATTACATGCTCTTTACAAACTTGTATATTTTTACTACGTACAATCACCTTTCAATACTATGTGAGTTCATAGACCTTCGGAAATGGTATACATTTCAATTCTTTCAATGTTTTATATACCGCGAGGGGAATACATGCTCGTTTACAAACTTGTAAATTTTACTACAGTACAATTACCTTTCAATACTTTGTGAGTTCATAGCCCCCTTTTTCTATAATTGTTTTACAAAATCTACGGGGTGAATTACATTGCTTGTTTTACTATTGGACACAAGTGTTTTTCAAAGTGTATGCTATCCAGATTACTGCCTGATTATTAATGCCTAAGTTACCTTATTGCCGTGAAGTCCCTACTTATCATGAACCGTTAATTGCTATTATAGTGAGGCGCTTAGTGTTATGGATAGATCTTCGGAACTAACAACCCCCACCCTACCTAGGTCACTAGTTTGAATCGGTGCATTTAAACATTGAAGATGTTAGGGTGTTGGCAAGCATCCAATATTCTGATTGGGGCAAAAAATCTAGTAAGGCTTCGTGTCCATACTTAGTGCAATAATAAATACTTAGACTTATGAATGTAGTTTCCTTGTTACATTACTTGTTTGACTTCGGAATATGTACTTGTACACCATTTACTTCGATCTTGTGGTCCCCTTTTAAATACTCTTGAATTTGATGAATTACTACTTGGATTTTTGGATGGTTTTCGGAAATAACACTTTTAATGTTGTAAACGCTTACTTTTCTTCTAAAATATTTCTTAAATTTAGTTCAATACTGCTTTTACTTAAACCTATGAATTCACCAACATTATTGTTGACGTTTTAGCATATATTTTCTCAGTTCATTATTTTGCTAATGGAGCATTGGGAGCATTCGAGTAGCGCGGATATATATATTTTTGAAGGCTTAATAACTTGTATACCATTCGACAAACGTTTTAAAATAAGCAAAATGTTTCTATTGCATTATAAATGAGAACCATGGGGGGGTTGGGGGGGGGGGGATGGGGGGGGGGGGGGGGGGGGGGGGGTGGGGGGGGGGGGGGTGGGGGGGGGGGGGTGGGGGTGGGGGGTGGGGGGTGGGGTGGGTGTGTAAAATGTGTGTGGGGGGGTTGGGAGGTTGTTAGGGTGTAATTAGGATTTAGAGGGGATCTTCTCTCAGACATTATTTTAGTATGAGAATATAGGCGACACAGTGTTGAAAGATGATCTCTTTAGTGCATTAAATCGTGATCGTTAAAATGTTATGCGAGAGCGTACGAGGTTAAACCGATGGTATCTTAAGAAGCGGTGGCGGACGGTAATCGTAAGGGGAGCACCTATAGACACCTCTATCGCCTCTTTTGCTCTAGAGTCCGCTGAAGTCAGGTGCCATGAAATAGATGGCCGTGAGGCTTCTGACATATACACGGAACTTAGTACTTCTGCCTGCGTGAGTTCACCTAGCTCTATCACGAATTAAAATAGAGTTAAACTAATCTAATTATTGGCTGATAGGCAGTGAACAGAACGGTACCTTCTAAGCGAATTTAGAGATTTAGTGGCTTGTCAAGTCCGTGTAGCAGGAAGTCCTTTATAGTACTACGCGAGAAATGTGTCGAAGCCAGCGCTCTTACAATGGAGAACTTCTTATGCTAATCAACAGTAATCCATCCTAATCTGAGATGTTCGCGACAGGTCACAACACGAGTTGAGATCCACGCAACATTTACACAGACTCATTCGCAAACGCTGTACTTAAGTCTTCTTGAGTATGTATAGCAGCGATCGCGATGGATTCAGCTGTGGTGTCAATCTACACGATTTGAAGGTATCTGCTAACAGTGAGATCGATCCGAGTATAGTCACATATATTATAGGAGAGTCATATTAGTGGAGATAGATAGAGAGGCGGACGGAACATGACAAGTGCGACAAGTCACTCTGTTGCATCAATTGATGAGAGTGCGGCATTATAGAGAGGTGTTCAGGACACGCAGAGTGAGCATCTATTCACTCAGCATTAGAGATAGTTCTTAGGAGATACAGACGAGTGACAGGAGCGTTATTGGAGTCTATCATTCTTGTCTCTGGCCTCTGCAGGTTCAGGGGAGTTCTAGTTCAAGAGGATCACAAGAGGGACGAGAGTGTGAGGGTTTCTGATATCTACACTCACGTATCTCTCTGAGGCTTTCAATAAGGGATGGGTGAGATGAGCAACAATCAATGAGAGGTGTTGGAGGTTACACTCTAAGATCTCAACCTCAATGTAGAGACTATAGCAGAGATGTGGATAGTATTATAGAGACAAATTAATATCTCTTGTACACTACGCGCGCATGTGCTGACGGCACGGTGGGGCTATGACGGCTCTGCGTGGTTAACTCTTCTTCGATAGAGTGTGGGCTGGCAGTAACTCCGGAAGGCGAGAGAGTGGATGATTCACTGAGGTGATTTTTGTAGAGAGGAGTCTCTTATGACATATGTCGCTATGCACTATTTATCTTGGGTCTAAGTATATGGCTGACAATAGCTGGTCTTACTCTGACTTTAATCTTGATAGACCCGTGTGACAGCTCTTTTTCACACATCAGATCTTAGTGTGTCGTTGTGAGTTATCGTGCGATATGAGAGGTGCTGTACTGCTTTGTGTGTAGTAGAAAACATATAAGACATGTTAATATGGCCGCCTTCTCTGAGGACTGGTTGTGGATTATCAGCGGCTCGTTGATGCGTCCTGCGCAATAATGGATGATTTTTTATTGTAGTACTGGCGCGTACATCTTATTTTAGGCTCTCACTTAAGGTGACTACAAACCGATGCTTATCAATACGCGATGAACAACTATCAGCACTCAGTGCATGCGAGTTCGCTCATCACTTATCTTGCAAGTGTGCCCTCAATGTTGAGCAGTGAGTACTGGATTGGGTAGGTATGGGGAGTCAGTCGCTTTAGTAGAGAATCCTGGAGCCGGAGAGAGGTGGTCCTCGTGGATGTTGCAAGCTGTGACGCGAGTTCACTTTGTAGTGGCTCCTCACTATTAGCTAGCAGGTCGGGCCTGTGTAGGACAAATCTGTGATGATTTCTTTTAACACATTGTCTAGAGATTGTATCTATATGTCTAGTTTGGTCCTTTAGCTTGATTTAGTTGTATGATATACGGAAAGATTCGGTGTCGGGAGATATTATCAATTTATGTATCTCTATTGTGCTTCATTGCGCGCCGAGGATATGGATTGTAGATCACAAGTAATCTCTGTTTATTGAGCACTAGGTGCTGAATCAGTATATGGCTTGGTTCCTACTGGATGATTTGTCACAGTAATGAGCTATGTGATCTATGATTATAAAAGAATAAATAAACAAACACATACTAAGTTATCCTGCTACAGTTTATCTCGATATACGGATTGTGAAATTTTTGTTTAGAGCATAACGTAAACTTTCATGGTCTGGTCCGTTTGTCGGGAGTTCATCTCAGTGCTCAGTTCTGAGAGAGACCATGACTGGTATTTCACAGTCCGAAGGGCGCACAGGCCGCATTAAGGCTACGTAGTCCGCATTTGGTGCATTGAGGGGCTATTATACATACAGCCTTTGGCTGCTGGGGTTGATAGCAAGATTCACACCGAGAGAGCTGGACAAGTGTATGGAGAGAGTCGTCTCACTCCTGACACTGTGGAAAAGGTAACACGTGATGAGAGATTTCTCGATCTCTATCTCCTTAGTCTCAATTTTTGGGGGTACTATTCTTCTCTGAGACACTGTACTCTGGGTTTTGGGAAAA
Source organism: Tanacetum coccineum (assembly GCA_026074375.1). Taxonomy (NCBI): domain Eukaryota; kingdom Viridiplantae; phylum Streptophyta; class Magnoliopsida; order Asterales; family Asteraceae; genus Tanacetum; species Tanacetum coccineum. The sequence continues at coordinate 63,700 of BQNB010009329.1, read as the reverse complement.
TTGAGATCGTATGCATAGTCACTTAACTAGACTATCTGGCGTATGAGATTTTCTGTTGAGTCGTATAGTGAGAGCCTGAGTACTCTCTTTTCTGAGTAGAATGAGATACATGGAGTAAAGTATGTGATCACATCTCTCAGAGACCGTGATTGACGGCTAGTCGAGTAGCTGGGGAAGCAGCTAGGACAGCTTAGACGTGCGGTTAGGGGGATGCTTAACGCAAGACGCGAGATTACACGATCTTGTGTGTTCATTCCTGATCAATCGATCATAGCTAGATTCGCGATTAAGGGCAAAATATATATCGGCGTAGGGCCATTGTACTTCTCTCTGGGTCTATTCTTACACTGTTTTGAACGCGGGGGTGGTGGGTTCCAACAGGCGTTTTACTATCGACAGTACTGTGCAGATCTTCATACTATATATTATCTCTAATCATTAGTAATCTGCGCTGTTTGTATCTAAGGCTTTACCAGCGAGCGAAACGTGTTAAGGAGAGAGTCAAAGAGTATCACAAGATATATGTGCGATTCTATGTGACAGTGTTATTATTATTATTATTATCTTTAATTTTTTTTAATTACATTACGTTGAGATCCAATCAAACATTACAATCCAACACATTACATTTACAATAAATTCCAACTTTTTGAATTACAATTAATTTAAATTACAATTCCTTTGATATATTACAATTTCTTTCAAAACATATTGCGAACAAAATGCTCCCTTAAAGGTGCCTTGTGTTTGTAATCGGGGTTAGGAATGGCCAATGAATATTATTGAATTTAAATATTAGGTTTTATATGTTAAAATTAGGTTAGAATATTAGTTTTAAAAAATTTAGACGAGAGAGATGGAGTGAAAATATAAAGCCTATTGGAAACAAATTGAATACCCACTATGTTTATATGGATTAAATCTGTATTTTTGACACTCATGTTTGAATCTAAACTTCAAAACAAACAATATATTGACCATGAATTTGTACTATTAGATAAAACATATGTAAGTTTTATCACAAATGATGTATAGCCTAGGTGGTTTAATAATATTATTTAGAAACATACTATTGGCATTTGGTAATATTATTTAGGCCATTTTCATGAATGTAGTTAAAAACCAACACAGTAATAGACAGTGTGGAAGATTCAGTGGGTTAAACACTTCAAGGAACATAAGTTTGTTTGCTTTTCAAACATGTTTGTTTTCCTTCTATATTACTGTATTATTTGAAAAGAACAAACTTTTTATAATATTATATAAGAGACAATATCGTTTATACACATGAATTACTTTGGGCATTTTTTAGAAAAACATCCACAAAATCCCTCAAAACAACACAGAACTTTTGGTACACAGAGATTACGAGGACAATCCCATACCGATTTGCATTGCCTTCTTGGGTTAATTGTGTAATTTTTAACGTCAACAGCAACAGACTGAGCCAACTCGTTGTTAGAATTTAATAAACTGTTAACCATTAACACTACGAGTACGCAGCGGATTAAGATCTAGTTTAGCATAAATAATCAACATACATATAAACACAATAAGGAATATAGAATACTAACCCTCGTAGTCAACTGCAAATAAACGAAACTGAGATCTAGAAACTAGTGACTAAATTGTCACCTCTACGAGTGCTCACACAAACACGTCTAACAAGCACGCCCGGATGCTAGTCCTACTTCACGTGTATCCAATACAACCTTTGTATACTAAATACCCCTGAACAAAGTACCCAAAACTGTAGGATCGATATACCTTAGTATAATAACTTAACTATAAACAGAACTAACTATGACTAGTACTAACTCTAGTACTGCTACTCTACCAGTACTAACTTAGTACTGCCAGTATTAACTTAATACTAACAGAACTAACTATTACTACCGGACTTAACTGCTATACTACCAGTATTAAGTCTGTTACAATCTATTTTCCCAACACTTTTATAAAGATATATTCCCTTTTTGAACATTATCACGAAGGAAGTGGTGGCGAATTTTTATGTGTTTAGTTCGTGAGTGTTGAACGAGATTCTTACTTAAGTCTATTGCCCCTTTGTTGTCACACATTATTGGAATATTGTCTAACCTAATGCCATAGTCTATGAGAGCTTGTTTCATCCATAGTGCTTGTTGACATGCCTTTCCGGCACTAACATACTCCGCTTCGGTTGTGGAGATAGCAAGAGCGGTTTGCTTCTTTAAAAACCAAGATGTTAAACAACATCCCATGAATGTGCAAACACCACTAGTGCTCTTGCGATCAACGTAATCTCCCGCATGATCCGAATCCGCATAAACTATTGTTTCTATGCTGAATCCCTTGGGATACCATAATCCCAAATGCATAGTGCATTTAATGTATCGGAAGATACGCTTAACCGCTTCTAGGTGAGAGGTTTTGGGATCCTTTTGAAAGTGTACACAAAGGCAAACACTAATCATGCCTCTATATTTGGTATTATCTACGGACTCACCTTCTTCGTCCCTTGTGAGTTTGGTTTCCGTAGACATGGGGGTTTTCATTGGCTTAGAGTCTTCTAGTCCAAATTTCTTAAGCATTTCCTTAATATATTTTGATTGATTGAAAAATATTCCATCATTTAATTGTTTTATTTGTAATCCTAAGAAAAAGTTTAGTTCCCCCATCATACTCATTTCAAACTCATCATGCATGATCTTGGCAAAGTCATCACACATTTCTTGACAAGTTGATCTGAATATAATGTCATCAACATATATTTGGACGATAATGATGTTGGAGTCTTTCTTTTTAGTGAAGAGAGTGTTATCTACCATTCCCATAGAATAATTATGTTTAATAAGAAAGGCTTTTAGTCGATCGTACCAAGCTTTTGGAGCTTGTTTTAGACCATAAAGAGCTTTCTTAAGTTTATAGACATAATTAGGTTTTGCGAAGTCAATGAATCCCGAAGGTTGTGCCACGTAAACCTCCTCATTGATAACACCGTTAAGGAATGCACTCTTTACATCCATTTGGTATAACTTAAAATCTAGTGCACAAGCATAAGCTAAAAGTATTCTTATGGACTCTAGTCTAGCTACGGGTGCATATGTTTCATCATAATCAATTCCTTCTTGTTGATTATAACCTTGGGCGACCAACCTAGCTTTGTTTCTTGTTACGACCCCATTTTCATCGAGTTTATTTCTATATACCCATTTTGTTCCTATAATGGTCATATCCATGGGATTTGGGACTAGTTCCCAAACATCATTTGTTATAAATTAATTTAGTTCCTCTTGCATAGCCATTACCCAATTTTCATCTTTTAGTGCCTCATTTATATTTTTAGGTTCTATTGTTGAAATAAAGCAAAAGAAATTGCTTTTCTCTTGAGCTTGCGACCTAAGTGTTCTTTGATTTAGATTACCAATAACATTTTCTAGGGGATGACTTTTAGATTCTTTAATGTTTATTATTTGATTATTTTCTAATGAAATGTCTTCAAGATCATTGCCTATGGGTTTTTTTTACTAACCTCAATAGCTTCTTCTTAGACTAATTCATCATCTTCCAATGGTGATGTTTTAGGTAGATGAGGAGTCTCATCGAAAGTTACATTTAATGATTCTTCTACTTTCATTGTTTGTTTGTTAAGTATTATGTAAGCTTTACTATTTTGCGAATATCCTAGGAAAACACCTTCATACGACTTTGGGTCGAACTTGGTTAGGTAATCTTTTGTATTAAGAATAAAACATTTACTTCCGAATACTCTAAAATAGTTAAGGTTTGGTTTCCTTCCTCTTAACAACTCGTATGGAGTTTTTCCCAAAATACGTCTAATAGAAACTCTATTAATTATATAAGTTGATGTATCGATCGCATTGCACCAAAATTTTTGAGGAATGGATTGTTCATTTAACATGGTTCTACTCATTTCTTGTAAGGTGCGATTTTTTCGTTCTACTACCCCATTTGATTGTGGAGTACGAGGAGCGGAAAAATTGTGAGATATCCCATTTAAATCACAATATTTTCCAAATTGTACTTCATTATCAAATTCCCGACCATGATCCGTTCTAATTGATACAATAGAACATCCTAATTTGTTTTGGATCATTTTGCTAAATATTTCAAATTCTTCGAAGGCTTCGGTTTTATTTGCTAAGAATCTAGTCCAAGTGTATCGAGAATAGTCATCTACAATTACTAAGGTATAACGATTTCCTCCATAGCTTCGTATGGCGGAGGGGCCAAACAAATCCATGTGAAGTAGTTCTAAGCATCTAGTTGTTGAGACTATATTTTTGGCCTTGTGACTTACGTGAGCTTGCTTTCCAACTTTGCAAGCATCACAAAAATGTTGGTCGTATTTAAGTTTAGGTAGATTTCTAACTAATTCTTTAGACGCTAATGATTGAATTAGTTGCATATTAGCATGACCTAATCTTCTATGCCATAGTGTGGAATTTTCGTCTAATGTTGCAAGGCATATTTTGTCTTCCGGTTTATTTCCTAGTTTCATTACATATAATCCTCCTTTCCTAATTCCTTTACCTATAACTTTTTCGTTTTTGATTATTTCGCTATCGTGTTCGGTAAATATTACTTTGCACTTATTATCACATATTTGACCTATACTAAGCAAGTTATAAGTTAAGTTATCTACGTGCTCAACATTTTCAATTATTAAGGAGTCTTGAGAAATCGTACCTTTGCCTATGATTTTACCGCGTAAGTTGCTTCCGAAAATTACGTTACCTCCGTTGTATGCTTTGTATGAAGAAAACAACTTTCGATTACCGGTCATGTGTTTTGAACATCCACTATCTTTAATCCATTCATCGGGTTCCAAGTTTACTCCTAAGCATATTTCATCGGGCGCTTGAGCTACAAGGCAAGCTTCATCTTTAGTCTTTTCCACCTCATCTTCTCCATTGTCGCTCCATACTCCTCCAATGAATGCTCTTTGATCGGTGTTCTTTGGCGGCTTTGAACATTCTCCAATGAAATGATTTGGGTCACCACATCTAAAACATTTTCTTTCACTTTTATCATAACCATCATTTCTACTTCTTTGGAATGTTTTTCTATCGCCTCGTGGTTGTCTTGCAAATCTTCCTCGTCTCTTGAAGAATTTCTTGAATTCCTTTACGGCCATAGCATACTCTTCGTCTTCACTATCGGAACTTGAGCTATCTTCATCACTTACTTCCTTTTTCACTTTTAATGCAAGTGATCTACTTTGTTCTTTCTTGCCTTTAACCGTTTCTACATCTTTCTTAATTACTTCTTCATAAACTTTCAAGTTTCCAATTAGTTCGTCAAGAGATAAGGTTGTTAGATTCTTTGATTCTTCAATCGCCGTGACTTTCGCGCGCCATTTTGGATGTAGTGCCCTAAGAAATTTCCTAACACAATTCTTGCTAGAAAAACTTTCATCAAGTGCTTTTAGACTAGTAATAATAGTGTTAAATTTAGCAAAGGCATTATCTATTGATTCCTCTTCCGGAATCATAAATTGTTCATATTGTTGAACAAGGAGATCTATTTTGTTAGCTTTGACTTGATTATTACCTTGATGAGTGATTAGTAAAGTATCCCAAATTTCTTTTGCGGTTTGACACATAAAAATTCTTTCGTATTCTTTACGTGGCAAAGCATTATAAATTACCATTTTAGCTTCATTATTTTTTGCAAGTTTCTTTTTAAGATCATCATCTTGTTTATGAAAAGATACAATTTCATCCTTTTTAGTTTCGGGATTAAATTGAATAGGAGGAAAATCACCATCGGTAATAACATGCCAAAGATCTAGATCTTTTGACTTCACATAAGTTTCGAATCTATTTTTCCAATAAATAAATCCATCACTTTCAAAAAGTGGTGGTCTTTGCATAGATTGCCCTTCTAAATATTTTTCCGATTCCATAGATCGATTCAAGTTTTAAAATACAATTTATTTTAAAAATCTTGTTTAACCTGGCTCTGATACCAATTGTGGAAAACTAGAAGGGGGGTTGAATAGTTTACCGCTTTTTAATTTAATATTTAAAATTTGTTTATAAAAACTTAGATTCGACTTTTTGTGAATTCAATACTTGCACAATATGAACAATGTAAATATGTAGAAGTAAATAAAAGATAAGAGTTGGAAAGATCAAACCGCAACACAAGGATTTATAGTGGTTCGGTTACGAAGCTCCTCCTCGGCCTACTCCACTCCCCGAGCACCAAACTCGAGAGTTTTCTTCACTATGTCAACAAACTCATTTATGGTGGAGAAAACCGTACACAATGTTGCTTATATTAATTTATGACACTAAGCTAGATGTCGAGTTCTAATCTTAGATAGAACCAATCTATCACAACAAAACTTTATAACTAGTTCACGACTTCACAACTTCTTCACAACTTCACAACTTCTTCACGACTTCACAACTTTTTCACGACTTCACCACTTCTTCACAACTTCACAACTTCTTCACGACTTTACCTCTTGGCCACACTACTTATATCACAACAATCTAACACTACTAGTAAAGATCACCAAGATCTAGCTACTACACACAACTACAAGATATACAAATGATTTACAAATATGTGATATGAATACAACAAGTTTGCTATGCACACTAAGGTGTAATACTTCTTCACTTGATGATGAAAGTATTTTTCTCTTGCACTTAAGAAATTAAGCTTGGATCACTTGGAAACAAAGCTAAATGGTTAAATAATCAAAGGATTTTAAAGAGGATATGTGGGCTGTTTTAAGCAAAAAGAATGAGTGCAAAAGGTGAGAAAAATATTGGGGAATAGTCCAGTATTTATAGGACAGACTGGGGGAGCGTAGTCTATGGCCAGCCCCCTTAAATAGGGTGCCGATCCCCTTAAAATTAAGGGGGCCGCCCCTTATTCAGACGCTCCCTTTTTGTCTTATTAAGGGGAGGTGTTTACTGAAACATTTTTAGCCGTTTTAGGTCCGAAAATTTGAAATTCAAAACGTTTATTTTGAATAAAACATTTCTTTTAAATGTAATTTAAAAGAAATGTTTTGTGATGTTTTATAAAAGTTTACAAAATTTTATAAAAGTTTCCTTTGATCATAAAATGCATTAAGCATTTGTTTATTCATACCTTGAAGTTTTATAATTTTGAAATAAATATTTGCTACTAATTACTTGTTTATGTTTTAATTTTTCATTGAATGTTATTATATTTTGTGATTATCAAAATGTAAGGATATGAAAAATATTAATAATTTTTTTAGGCATTATTTCTATCAACAATCTTCTTTGTCCCGAGCAGTTTTTTTTATCAAAATCATTTTCAAAAGTGTGCTCAGAACATACGACTTCTAAGTAAATGTCAGCTTAGGACTCGTTTTTGTACTTTATCCTCACAACGGGAAGCTTAACACTTCTCGGACTTGAGCTATTTCATTTAAGATATTTCAAATCTAGAGCTCAAGTAAAATGGTATACAGAAGTTTGAACATAAATTTTTAAGAGTTATTCAAAAAGATTTTTCAAAATCTTTCAAATTGTGTGTTTAACATTTCCTTCGTTCACTCATTTGATATATTTTTGAAGGGGAGTATAAAGGATAATGTTTTGAACAAATGAATAATAATCAATTTAAAATAGTTGTTGTTAAGTGTGTTTATATCGATAAGCGTGCAAATGGTGAAGATTGTGTCCCATTATGACCGTTTCCTGAAATTAACAGGATGAGGAGTGAGCAATCTACTGACCATACGTTTTAGATATCGACATACTTTATCGCAACTAGTTTTCCAAATTTGTTTAGAACATTAAAAAAGATTCCAAATCAAAATCATGCTATATCCGTTTTCTCCCATGTGTTTTCAAAATCTCATATAGCTATTTTAATCTATTGATATCAAAAATATCATATGGTATGCTATTTTTGAGGGGGAGAAATTGGATTAAAATGTGATCAAGACAAATAAATGCTTAAATGTGTGGAATAACAAAATGATATAAAAGACTCAAAGTGCAATAAACTCTTTCCTCCATGTGCAAAATAATTTTGAATATCAATGCACATGTGTAGGGGAGGTATTTCTCAAAAAGTGAAACTTTCAAAGTGTTAAATGTTTTGATTTATATCAAACACTTTGATTGACTTTCAAATAGTTTTATGGTTTCGATCTTAAATACCCATCAACCAACTACCTCACAATGATCAAAGAAGAAATAAGGTGGTAAGGTTAGGTATTATCCCATGATCTAACCAGAACTCTAGTGGTGATGTGGAGTATCCTTGATTTGAGTGATTGGTTATGTTTGATTGGGGTGATTTGTTTTCTTGATGATGGTTCATTATGGAGGGAGTGAGTGGTTTTGGTATTGGTGAAGTGGAATTGAGTACATTTGATGTGTTGCAAATGTTTGTTTTCTTTCTCCAAATGGGTTTCACACTCATTTTGGCTACCCTTGATGGTTTGGATGTGTGTTTGTTAGGAGATGATGTCATGGTGAGGTGATGAGTGATGAAGGGTGGAATGATGATTGTATTTTTAGTGAGGGAAGGTTCAAATAGGATAGTATGAGAATTCAAATGATCAATTCCAATAAATGTTTGTGAGTTTAAGGAAACAGTGGCTAAGACTAGGGGGTGTTTGGTTAAAAAGAAAAGAAAAGATATTGTTTTCCCATGCATGCCTAGGCCGGTCCCCTTAAATAGGGGTTGGTACCCTTAAAATTAAGGGGGCCCGCCCTTTATGAATTAAGGGGGGCGCCTTATAGCATTTCCATATTAAAAAAATATGATTTTTCTTTAAAATACTTGTGAGGGTTTCAGTTTTGGTGGTTCGATGTGCAGCAAAGTCTATCAATTTTATGGCATTTAAGATATTTTAGCACATAACAATTAACATTTAATTTATGATATATTGCGTAGTTTTGCATGTAGACCATATAAAAGATAATGAGAGGAAGGCTAACAAGTTATAATGCACAAAAAATGTTTACTTAGAAAGAGGATTAACAAGGATATACAAACTTTTGTGCAAAAAACTATTGTGATGCCTAAAGCAACAAGAGAGTGGAGTAGTGATTTATTTCAAACACCAGAATGTAAGACCTAAGAAATAATCCAAATGCTCTTGATTAATTTTGCTCAACCAAGATTGTCAATGAAATATATATTTAGATTATATATTTTTGACAACAAGTAGAAAGCATTATGCATATTGAAAAAGAAATAATTTTTAGAATCGTAACAATATGTGAACAATTAATTTTCTTGTGATCTAGTTGTGAAGAAAGCTTTCTTTAGAAAATAAATGAGATGGGACTATGTGTAATGAGATATGCATTTAGATGAAGGAATTTGTAAAAGGTTTCATATAGGTTTTTCCCAATTTTTTTTTGTTTTTGTGCAAAACAGAAGCCTAGACACAAAGAGAGAGAAAAAAAATTATGTTCAATGGGTGGCCCCCTTAAAGTCTGGCTGCCCCCCTTAAAATTAAGGGGGCCGCCCCTTATGAATTAAGGGGTCCGCCACCTGTTGAGAAATTATTTCTCAGATTTTTGAAAATAGTTCATATTAATTTTTATGCTGAAAAACTGAGTCAAATTGTTTCCATATTCCTAAGACCTAAGCGTAAGTAGTTATATGTTCACGTTTTAAGTGTCTTAGTTAGAATATCGCCAGATGTTGTCTTCCGAATGAGACATTTTCTAAAGAGTATTATTTTTGAACATTATCAGAAGGAAGTGGTGGCGAATTTCTATGTGTTTAGTTTGTGAGTGTTTTAAACGGGATTCTTGCTTAAGTCTATAGCCCCTTTGTTGTCACACATTATTGGAATATTGTCTAACCTAATGCCATAGTCTATGAGAGCTTGTTTCTCCATAGGCTTGTGGACATGCCTTTCAGGCCTAACATTTCTGCTTCGGTGATGTGGAGATTAGCATGAGCGTGGTTTTGCTTCTTTAAAAACCAAAGATTGTTAAAACATCATCCCATGTATGAATGTGCAAACACCACTAGTGCTCTTGCGATCAACGTAATCTCCCGCATGATCCGAATCCGCATAAACTATTGTTTCTATGCCGGATCCCTTGGTATACCATAATCCCAAATGCATAGTGCCTTTAATGTATCGGAAGATACGATAGAGAGAGATAGATAGATACAGGGAGAGAGTTTTTGGGATCCTTTGATAAGCCTTGTGCACAAGGCAAACATAAAACATGATATGGGTTCTACTTGCCGTTAAGTATAATAAACTACCTATCATGCCTCTATATTTGGTATTATCTACGAACTCACCTTCTGCGTCCCTTGTGAGTTTGGTTTCCGTACACATGGGGGTTTTCATTGGGTTTAGAAAAGTTGCTGTCTTTATAATTTCTTAAGCATTTCCTTAATATTTTGTGATTGATTGAATTATTCCATCATTTAATTATTTTATTTGTAATCCTAAGAAAAAGTTTTAGTTCCTCCCATCATTACTCTATTTCTAACTCATCATGCATGATCTTTGGCAATAGTCACCACACATTTTCGATTGCAAGTTGATCAGAATTATAATGTCATCAACATATATTTGACGATAGTGATGTTGGAGTCTTTTTTTTCGTGAACGAGGGTGTATCTACCATCCATAGTTAATTATGTTTAATAAGAAAGGCTTTTAGTCGATCGTACCAAGCTTTTGGGGCTTGTTTTTAACCATAAAGAGTTCTTAAGTTTATAGGACATAGAGAGAGTAGGTTTTGCGATGTCATTGAAATCCCGGAGGTTATGCCACGTAAACTCCATCATTGATATACACCATTAGGAATTCCTCTTCATATCCAGTTGGTATAACTTAAAATCTAGTGCACAAGCATAAGCTAAAAGTATTCTTATGGACCTCTAGTCTTAGCTACGGTCTATATGTTTATCATAATCAATTTCTTGTTGATTTATACCTTGGCGCGACCAACCAGCTTTTGTTTCTTGTTTACGACCCCATTTTCATCGAGTTTATTTCTATATTATACCCATTTTATGTTCTATAATGGTCATGTATCCATGGGATTTGGGGAACTAGTTCCAAACTATTAATTTTGTTATATAATTGATTTAGTTCCTCCTTGCATGGTCATTACCTAAATTTTCATCTTTTAGTGCATCATTTATATTTTTAGGTTCTTATTGTTGAAATAATAGCAAAATAACAATGCTTTTCTCTTGAGCTTGAGACCTAGTGGTTTCTTTGATTTAGATTACCATAAATTTTCTAGAAGGGATGACTTTTGATTCTTTAATGTTTTATTATTTGATTAATTTTCTAATGAAATGTCTTCAAGTATCTTTGCTATGGGTTTTTGTTTTACTAACCTCAATAGCTTGCTTCTTCGATAATTCATCATCTTCAATGGTGATGTTTAGGTGGATGAGGAGTTCATCGGGAAGTTAAATTTAATGATTCTTCTACTTTCTATTGTATATTTGTTAAGTATTATGTAAGCTTTACTATTTTTGCGAATATCTAGGTAAACACCTTCATACGGACTTTTGGGTCGAAACTTGGTTTAGGTATCTTTGACTTAAGAATAAAACAGTTACTTTTGAATACTCTATATAGGTATAAGGTGTGGTTTCTTCTCTTAACAACTCGTTATGGAGTTTTTCCCAAAAATATCATCTATTAGAAAACTATTAATTATATAAGTTGATGTGTCGATCGCATTGCACAATTATTTTTGAGGAATGGATTGTTCATTTAACATGGGTCTACTCATTTCTTGTAAGGTGTGATTCTTTCGTTCTACTACCCCATTTGATTATGGAGTACGAGGAGCGGAAAAAATGTGAGATATCCCTTTTAAATCACAATATTTTCCAAATTTGTACTTCATTATTCAAATTCCCGGCATGATCGTTTTAATTGATACAATAGAACATCCTATTTGTTTTGGATATTTTTCTAAATATTTCACAAATTCTTCGAAGGCTTCGGTTTTTATTTGCTAAGAATCAGTCCAAGTGTATCGAGAATAGTCCATTTACAATTACTAATGGTCTATAACGATTTCCTCCATAGCTTTCTTATGGCGGGAGGGGCCAAACACATCATGGAAGTATTTCTAAGCTCTAGTTGTTGAGACTATATTTTTGGCCTTTTGTGATTACGTGAGCTTGCTTTCTAACGTTGCGAGCATCACAAAAATGTTAAGTCGTATTTAAGTTTTAGGTAGATTTCTAACTAATGCTTTAGACGTAATGATTGAATTAGATGCTATTAGCATGCTAATCTTCTATGCCATAGTGTTCGGAATTTTCGTTCTATGTTGGAAGGCATATTTTGTCTTCGGTTTTATTTCCTAATGTTTTATTACATATAATCCTCTTTCCTAATTCCTTTACCTATAACTTTTTTTGTTTTCTGACTATTTCGCTTCGTGTTCGGTAAATATTACTTTGACTTATTTATACATTTTTGACCTATATCTAAGCAGTTATAAGTTAAGGTTATCGAACGTGGCTCAACATTTTTAATTATTAAGGAGTCTTGAGAAATCGTACCTTTGCCTATGATTTTACCGCGTAAGTTGCTTTCGAAAATTACGTTACCTCCGTTGTATGCTTTGTATAAAAGGGAAAGAAAACAACTTCTCGATTTACCGATTCAGGTGTTTTTGAATTCACATAATCTTTAATCCATTCATCGGGTTCCAAGTTACTCCTAAGCATAATTTCATCGGGCGCTTGATCCTATAAGGCATGCTTCATCTTTAGTCTTTTCCACCTCATCTTCTCCATTGTCGCTCCATACTCCTCCAATGAATGCTCTTTGATCGGTGTTCTTTGGCGGCTTTGAACATTCTCCAATGAAATGATTTGGGTCACCACATCTAAAACATTTTCTTTCACTTTTATCATAACTCTTTCTATTCTTTTGGAATGTTTTTCTATTTAGGCCTCGTGGTTTGTCTTGCAAATCTTCCTCGTCTCTTGTGAATTTCTTGAATTCTTTAGGGGCCATAGCATACTCTTCGTCTTACATCGGAACTTGAGCTATCTTCATCACTACTTCCTTTTTCAGTTTAATGGCAAGTGATCTTCTTTGTTCTTTTTGCCTTTAAACCGTTTTCTACATCTTTCTTAATTACTTTTCATAAATTTCTAGTTTCCAATTAGTTCGTCAAAAGATAAGGTTGTTAGATTCTTTGATTCTTCAATCGCCGTAATTTTCGTTAAAGGCAAGAAATGGATGTAGTGCCCTAATTGGAAACTTGACTTTCGTCAAGTTTCCAAAATGGATGTAGTGCCCTAAGAAATTTCTAACACGAGTCTGCTAGAGGAAAAACTGTCATCAAGTGCTTTTAGACGAGTTTTATATAGTGTTAAATTTAGCAAGCAATATTATTGATCCTCTTTGGATCATAAATTGTTCATATTGTTTGAACAAGAAGATTATTTTGGTTAGCTTTGACTTGAATTATTACCTTGATGAGTGATTAGTAAAGTATCTCTAAAATTTCTTTGCGGTTGACCATAAAGATTCTTTCGTATTCTTTACGTGGCAAAAGCATTATAATTACCATTTTAGCTTATTAATTTTTTGCATGTTTCTTTTTAAGTTCATCATCTTGTTTATGAAAAGGTACATTGATCCTTTTAGTTTCGGATTTAAAATTGGAATAGGAGGAAATCACCATCTGGTAAATAACATGCCAAAGATCTAGATCTTTTGATCTTCACATAAGTTTCGAATATTTTTCCAATAAATTAATCCATCCACTTCAAAAGTTGGTAGTCTTTGAATATAGATTGCCTTTAAATATTTTTCCGTTTCAAGATACGATTCAAGTTTTAAAAATACAATTTATTTTAAAAATCTTGTTTAACGTGGCTTTGATACCAATTGTTAAAAATAAAAGAGGGTGGGTTTTTTGAATAGTGCTACCGCTTTTTTAAATTTCATATTTAAAATTTGGTTTATAAAAACTTAGATTCGACTTTTTGTGATTCATACTTGCAACAATTTAGAACAATGTAAAATTTGTAATGTAAATAAAGATAAGAGTTGGAAGATCAAACTCGCAACACTGATTTACCCCCCCCCCTAGTGGTTCGTTCGAGTCTTCTTCGGCCTACTCCACTCCCCGGCACCAAACTCGAGAGTTTTCTACACTATGTCCACAAGCTCCCTTATGACGGTGAAAACCGTACACAACGTTGCTTATATCAATTTCCGACACTAAGCTAGATGTCAAGTTCTAATCTTAGCTAGAACCAATCTATCACAACACAACTTCACGACTAGTTTACGACTTCACAACTTCACAACTACTTCACAACTTCACTACACAACTTATCTTCACACCTTGATCACGACTACACAACTTCTTCAATCTTCACAACTTCACACCTTCACAACTTCTTCTCACCATACTACTTATATCACAACTATCTAACACTACTAAAAAGGATCACCAAGATCCAACTATACTTACAACAATCACCAAATTCTAACAACTACACAACTTTATAAGATTTACAAGGTATGATATGGATGCAATATGGATTTTGGTGTGTAATACTTCTTCATTAGATGATGGAAGTATTCTTCTTTTGAACTTAAGGAATTGAGCTTGGATCACTTGGAAACAAAGTTAAATGATTAAATGATCAAAAGATTTTAGAGAGGATATGTGGGTTGTTTTAAGCAGAAAGAATGAGTGCAAAAGGTGAGAAAAATGTTGAAGAATAGTCCAGTATTTTTAGGATAAGAAGGAGGAGCGGAGTCTATGGCCGGCCCCCTTAAATAGGGTGCCGGCCCCCTTAAAATTAAGGGGGTCGCCCATGTAATTAAGGGGGCCGCCCCTTATTCAGACGCTCCATTTTTGTCCTATTTAAGGGAGGTGTTTACTGGACCATTTCTAGCCGTTTTAGGTCTAAAAATTTGAAATTCAAAATGTTTATTTTGAATAAAACATTTCTTTTAAATGTAAAAAATGTTTTGTGATGTTTATAAAAAGTTTACAACATTTTATAAAAATTTCCTTTGATCATAAAATGCATCAAACATTTGTTTATTTATACATTGGAGTGATATAAGTTTAAAATGAATATTAACCATTAATTACTTGTGTATGTTTTAATTTTTTATTGAATGTTTTTATATTTTATGATTATCAAAATGTAAGGATGTGAAAAATATTAATAATGTTTTTAGGCATTATTTCTATCAACAATCTCCCCCTTTTTGATGATTACAAAACTTAAACTCATTAAATGTCAAATTATTTTTAAACAAGTATTTAGTGAGTTTTATATCCATTTCTCCCCTTTTTTGTAGAATCAAAAAGGCATCGTCGAGAATTGCTAGTTAAAATCGGGAAAACGAAACCAATGCTTCCCTTGATGTGGTGCTCCCCTCGTTCGGGGGTGGGGGGGGGTGGCACAAGGATTAGAGCTATGGTTTCTTGGCTACAAAACGATGTTAGACAATACAAATATTTCTATCAGTTGTAGCAAGTGAGTAAAATATGACAATTGCAGCAAACATCAAACAAGGGATTAATCATTCATTTGAGGCAATGTGTGGTAAACAAAAAAAAAAATTCCACATCATAAAAAAGCAATAGAAGACATGTTCCATTATCGTTTCCATTACCATTTCCATTGTCATTCCTATTCCCGTTTCCATTATCGTTTCCATTACCATTTCCATTGTTATTCCCATTCCCGAGTTCCAGATTTTGGTTAACTTGATGAGCTTCTAGAGCTGCGTTCACACGTTGATTGATCATTTCTTCAATTGCGGCGTGGGTCATTCCAGAACGAGTGTTTGTCATTGTTCTACAACACAAGGCACAACCCATAGTGAGATTTTTTTAACACGAATATACAACATCGGTAATGATAATTTAATACATGCTATGAAGTAAATTTAATTGTAACACGTTTGCCAAGAAAAATAAATAACAATATAGATAATTAAGCGAGAGAATCCAAAACAAGCTTTTCATTTCATAAATAAAAGCATAATTCGATTACAACCCAAATCCAAAATAGGTTCATGATCCACAATTATTTACTGCTAATACCTAGACCTAACCATTGGCCTAATGTCCTACATGATCAGGGTGCAACTAGACTATGGACGAAAACCGAAACGCCTCCCAAGATACGACTCCAACCTCCTAAGTCTCCCTCGAGCATCATCACGATCCCTACGAATCTGACGAAACTCCTCCTGTGAAAGGGACATATGAAGACGAAGGCTGCTCACACGATCCCTCTCAATATCCAACATAGCACGAACCTTGAGGTTCTCCAACCTCAAGCTATAGATCATCTCAGCCATCCTAGCTCTGTCTCCACTAGCTATCAACTGATCGGCCTCCAACCGTCTCTGAGCAGTCTCAATCCCGACAATCCTATCAACACGAACCTCAGACATGTGATGGTAAAAGTCACGCACCGCATCACTCCAGTTAACCGGCGTATCTTCGACTGACCTAACAATGCCATCCCTAGTGTCAGATGAGTCAGGAGAATCCTCCCCAGCTGGCTCTACAATCTCCTCCTCAACTAACGTTGCAGTCATAGGGTTGATACCTACCTCAGCCGTATCTCCAGCGCTGGCGTCAGCCTCATACTCCTCGGTGTCATCCCTGGCATCCCTATGGTCAATCCTAACATGATCTCCAACCTCATCCCCATCACCTATACCTAACTCCATATCAACCCCAGTCCCTGTAAGACCAACCTCGGCATCCTCCTCTATGCTAGCCTCCGATGAATATGAATCTCTAAACCTCTTACGAGGTGGTAAGTGATCAGCACGGGTAGGAGCTAATGATCCCGTAACTGGCATGGATAATGATACTGAATCAACCGGTGATCTACATCTCTTACGAGATGGTCCTGCAGAATGTGGAGATGAATGCATGGGTCTCTCTGATGAATCTCCTGATGATGACTCAGATGTAGTCGGTGGATACACAGTAGATAGTGGAGCAGCACACCAACGACGATATGCCTCACTACGTCGTGGTGCTCTCCTCGGAGGGTAACACAATCTGGGTGATACATCTCTAGTCGAAGATCCCGAATGAGCCTGATCTGACACATCCAATCTCAAAGAATGAACTGGCGAAGAATCCGAAGATGAACTGGAAGAAGATGAGTGATGATCTGGAGAACGAGGTGATGCATGCCTCGATGCTAATCTGCGAGCTGGTAAAGGTCCAACTCTCTTCCTTGCAGTCAACAACTTACGCGGCCCGTTAAGATGGGTGCGGTAAGGTCGACCAAAAGGAATAGCCTCCCCGGGTCGGATAAGAGTCGCTGACCGTCGACGAATCCCGGGCGGGGCAGTAACAAGAGCAATAGGAAACTCATGTGATGATGATGGACGTGCGGTTACCCTGCTCCTCCAACGAGCAACAGTAGTAACATAAGGGTCCTGCAATGGTGGTCCATCAGAAGAATCAGGAGCCTCAGAAGAATCGGTGCATATGAATGGTGAAATAGCTGGTAGCGGGGAAATGTGTTCTGGTGAAGTCATCTCATCTGGTGAATCAGAATCGGAACCCGTATAAGAAACCAAGCCACACAATCCAGTGGGTGAAACGACAAGAGTCGTCTCAACCATAGGAGCGGCAAGAGAAATAACAGGAGCAATAGTAGAAGTCTCTGGAGCAACCACTGAAGTAGAAGTAATAACAGTAGGGATATCACCAAAAAGAATAACCCGAGAGGGCGGTGATCCCACACTCTCATCCAAAGAATCAGAAGAAATAATGATAGCTGAAGCTGCCATAATCAGCACAAGCAAAAGTTTATATAAATCTCCTTTATATGAAACCATGCAAGGCATAAAGGAATGCTAAAATGAATGGCAAGGTAAATATGGCAATATGTAATACTCTTATGTATATATAGTAATCTCATATATATGTATGCAGCAAGGATAGACAGCAAGTAAGCACAAATAGAGGCACATAGGATCACATACTGGTTTTTATACCCCAGACCTAGTATAACACCTTGTTCTCTATAACCTTGGCTCTGATCACCAATCTGTTCACACCCCCCAAACGGGCCTCGACGGAATACCGTGTCCGAGGGGTGACGTTCATAAACAATCCGACAAAAAGCAATAAAGAACGACACAAATCATGGACGTTTGAAAAAGATTTACTCGTTGCAATGAAATAAAATAGATTTAAGTTTACAGCCACATAATAATAAGTTAAAAGTAGCGGAAGCATAAAAAAGTTTTGATAAAGGACAACGAGTAAATAATAGACTAAGTCCTTAAATTTGCGAAGTCACATAGCACATAGACCCACTGGGGGGGGGGGGGGGGGGGGGGGGGGGGGGGGGGATAGCATCAAGAATTAATTCCAAGCTAACACCTGAGAAAAATGTTTAAAAAAACGTCAACAAATGTTGGTGAAATTCATCGTTTTTAAGTTGTACAAGAGTGGACCCAAGATTCAAAACTATTGACTACTATAACATATACAGCATCACATAAAAGTATTTATTGTTGCACTATGCTCATGACAACCAAGCTAATTTTGTCAACAGGGCATGATAGAAGTAAGTAAGTTAAAAAGATATCATGGAGTGTGGGTTGCTACTCCTGTTGCATATTATTCCTCCTGCCCTAAAAAACCGGTGTCCAAACCAAAGACCACCAAAAGTATAATCGTCATGACATATATCCGTTTGTTTTCTTCGTAAGTGGAACCTAAGCGGATAGGGATAATTAGTTCCCATTAGATCCTATCTACTTCACATGAAGATAGGTTAGCTAACTCGCTCATCCCAATCAACCGGAATTAGGTCCTCCGGTCGAGAAACTAACAGGTTCATGATAAGTTGGGCAGTAATAGGTTTGGAAAGCCTACATAGGCAACACATAAACAAGAAAAACTCACGTAAAGAACTATGTTTCCAATTTAAAAGCAAACAATGTAATCCACCCAATAGTATAAAGCTTTTATTAATCAGATAAAAAGTTGGGCTATTGAACTCACCTTAAGCAAGGGTAAGCGATAACACAACATTGAGAAGATATAATGAGTCCTAGCCGCTCTAATTAAGTAGGGTATGACTTAGCATTTAACCAGAAACAAGTAAGAGCATCCATGTTTATCATTTAAAAGCATCCAAGTGTGTTTGCGTTTGTATAAAAAGACTTTGAATTTCTACTCTTAGTTAAATCCCGATACTTGAAAAAAGTTACTATTTTTAGAAACTTTCCTTTTTAGGCAACCTTTTTAGCTTCAAAACGTTTAATACAGCGCCCCATATTTTTCTAAGTTTTTCCCATATTTTATAAATCGCTTAAACAATTCTAAACCGCCTACTCCTTATGTTTAAATCGCCTAAAATGTCCGTTTAGTACCATTTTTAATAATCCTACTTTTTTATTAAGTTCGGCATTTCAAATAACCTTTCATGACATTTCTAGTTGTTCTAACTAGTTACCTACATTCTATAACTTTCGCTGCATTTAAAAACATCCAAAATCTGTCCGAAAAGTGGCCACCCGTAACCCCTTTCTCATTCCAATCAGCCACATAATTTAGGAGTTTTATCTTAAAACCCTATTTTTTTTTCGATTTGTGGTAAAAATGTCTCTCGTATTGACTTTTAGAGGCTATGCGGTTGGCCAACATTGAGTAAATTCATTTCGGCCAACTTTCCCGTGTATTATACTTAGGCCGATTGGGACCCGAAGGTCTCGAAACGCTCCGTTTTAGCTGCTGATCTGGTCTTGTGCATTTTCCCAATTTCCGCCGAAAAATGTTTCAAGTTCATTTGGATCAAAACTTGGGCGTTTAAAGGAAGTCCTATTTTAAATAGAGTGATATATGAAAAAATTAATCTGATTCGAAACGAGCTCATTCGAAAACTACTTTACACCTAAATGAAAACATTTTAAGTACGCTCAAGACCCTCAAAACAAATCGGACAGCAAGTATGTATGCCGAAAAATGACCAAAACTCAACCCACTCGCATATTAGTGCCAAATGCAAGTTCACCTTTATTTACAACTAATCCACCACAAAACTAACCTTAAACCAACCTAATCTCTATTGTTGCAACTCTCATCAACTCTCAATCTCACCAAGAACATATTCTAAAACATAAACATAAGCTTTTGTCATAAGACTTCCAACATATTTTTAAGATGAACAAAAATAAATTGTAATTTCTTTTGTAAAATCATCACAAACACTTGGATCTTTAGACATAAACATAGATCTATAACAAGATTCATAACAATATCAAAATAATACAAGATTGGTCAAGAAATACTCACAAGAAAGCAAGCAAAAGTTGAAAACACAAGATCTTGCAAAACCCACTTATAAAACTTGAAACCCAAATTTTATGATTCTTGAAAACCCTTGAAAACAACCAACCAACACTTGGATCTACCTTAGATATAACTAGGAATGAGTTTAGAATACTTTTGAAGTCTGCTAAAATCAAAAAGTTAATGGAATGTTTGTGTGTTTGTGTTATGCCGTGGACTAGAGAGCAAGGGGAAGGGAGAAAAGATTTTTGTTGGATGACTAGAAAAGGAGATGGAAACCTAAGTTTGTGAATATGGTTGATGTATTTATAGTGGAAGAGTTTATGGTTTTAAGGTTAAGTGTTATACACAAGTGACCAACACACACCAAAGGTGTGTGTCACCCTTTGCTCGGCCGAACTCGGGCACCAGGGCCAATTATGGTTCCATTATTGTGTTTCCCCCCCCCCCCACCCCTTTTTGGTTCATGTTACTGGTTATATTTTTGAATTTCAAGTCAAATGGTTAGTCAAAGTTGTAAGAAGGTGTAAGTAAACACATGGTTTTATCAACATGAGAAATGGTGCATGAGAATGACATTCTCATGTGTCACCATCTTGTGTAAGCATGAACACATGCATGGAATTTCAAGAAAGATGCTTGTTGATTTAATTTAGAGTTCAAGTGTACCTAGTTTTGTTTGTAGTATAGAGCCCACATTATAAGCAATTTTGGACTAGGGAAATAAGGTGAACGAACTTTTTAGTAGTATGTACGCCTAGAATTAACGATAACTTGATTATCAAAAACAAAAGATTTCGAGTTTCCATGGTACCGTTTAGCAAAAAACGCGAAAAAAAAAACGCAATTTAAAAGATAAAACCTTAAAATTAATATCGAAAGTGATTAAAAATCACGATACACACAGGAAAGCTAATATAACTCATATAAAGCCTAAATAAATTTATAACCGATGCCGGAACGCGTCCGGTGACGTTTCTCAGTTTTTTAAACGCATTCGATAGTTCCTAAAAAAAAAGGTAAATTGCCAGATTTAAAACGTAACTAATAAAATTTAAAGTAGATTGACCGGGAGTGGGTCTGAATACTAACCGGGAAATTACGGGGTATGACATTGATTACTGATGTAAGTCTATTTGCCTGTACCGTTTTACCAAGATTTTATCTATATGTCTTTAAACTACCGTTTGTTGAACTTATTTAAGTGCTTGCCGTGATTTAACTTTTGAAAGCATGAGTGAAACAGCGGTTTAATAGCGGTGTAGGGGTGTGTAACTCTCTCGATCAGTATATTATCGAGTGTGAAAGCAACCAGGAATCATACACTCATACATAGATAGCAGCACATAAAACATATGTTCAAGAACTTACCCTAACCTCGAGACTTCTGAATTATGCTTCTTTCGGTAGGTCTTCGAGAGTCGCTCAATAAAGTCACGCCTCCGACACGGAATCCGTCCAGAGCCCGCGTCTGGGGGTGTACATATTGGTATCAAGACCAAGGATAAGAGAACCAGGTAGTATAAACTAGGACAGGACTAATAACCATATGTTATCCTACGTGCTTATGTGCCTTTACGTACCTTACATAGTAACGTATACATAACTAAGTACTATGTAAATAATATATACGGATTAAAAGTACATGTCTAATCTAATATATTCTAATATTTCCTAATATTTCTTACTTCATCCTATCATGACGTGCTCGATGACTCACTCATTCATTCATTCATTTTGCATTCATCCAGTTACCCATTCACCCATTCATATTTTTTGCATCATGCATGGTTGATATAAAGATGATTTATATGAAACTTTGCTTGTGCAGGTCATGGCTATTTCAGTTATCTTAGTTTCTTCGGATTCATCAGAGGATAGCGTGGGGACACTGCTGGACGAGTGATCTTGTTCGGTTACTATCCTACTCTATTCTTGACACCAACACCAGTGATTACTACCACCTGTTACTACTCCAGACTGACACACCAGTGATACCCACAGAGACACCTATCATAGCACCTACTATACCACCATCCCCAACTATACACCAGCTTCTCCTAATTACTCACCTGCATCTGATTCAGAGTCCTGATCCATCTAGTATTCACAACATCAATCATATACCACCATTACCAGCTATCTTACCATTTTTATCATCGGATGATGACACCACAGACAGTGATACACCAGATACACCACCATCACCTACCCATGGTACGCCTTTCACTGAGATTACCGCTTCTACCCAGAGATCACCTATCATACCTCGTCGTCGGGTTATGATTCTATCACCTGGACAGCCTATTCCTCATGGTCGACCGTACCGCTACCATCTTAATGGGCCGGTACACATGATGACTGCGAGGAAGAGGGTTGGACCGTTACCCACTCATCGTCTTGCTGTGAGACATTCTGCCGATCATTCTTCTTCAGATTCGTCATTAGAGTTCAATCATCAGATTTCAACGTATACTTCATCTGATTCTTCTTCGAGACACCCATTGTCAGATCATCCTTTACCAGATTTACCGAGTACTTCTGCGAGGCCATCTCGCAAGAGATGTAGGTCCCCTATGACCTATGTACCTGCATTATCACCTGTATCCGGAGCTTTATCTCTTGTGCGTGTTGATTTGATACCATCGCCTAAGAGAGTTAAGGATTCTGGTTATCTGGCAGATGTAGAGGTTGATCCTAGAGAGATTAGTTTTGAGGGATGTATGATATAGTCAGGGTTAGTGATTGAACCTCATTTTAGAGCATGGATAACTAATCAAGAGATTCAAGGCAGAGATTGACGATTGTATTGAGTACGCAGATGCTCATAGGTATATAGGGATTGATGCTAGAGTTGTAGTTGAGGCTGTTAGATCGAGATGATAACAGAGACGGGTGTGAGAGAGCCTGGTTGAGGTCATAGATGAGAGGTTTACGACATCTGTGATGGCCAATGATATTCTGAGCCTGCTCAGAAGGGAGCAATAGAGGCTACATATGAGACATTGGGAGATTTGGTTCAGAGGTTCCATGATCACACTCAGGCTATCCCAGTCCATCGTATACAGGCTATTAAGGATTCAGAGAAGCAGGGACATAGTATGGTAGGGTTGAGTCGGGCAGTTTATTGCTTTGACTGAGAGGATTGCTTGAGTTGGAGAGGATAACATGAGTTTAAGGCCACCGTGAGTGTTGAGAGTCAAAGAGTTGACCTACTCCAGCGCGGCATTGTCACGTATGCATAGAGAGTTTGAGGCAGATGCTACGGCTAACGATTTTATGAATCGAGTGAGACTTGGCAGACTTTGAGGCATGTCTGGAAATGCAGATGGGCTACCGTCCTTGAAGATGTTCGTTAGTAATTGCAGCATTGAGTAGTAGCGATTAGTGCTAACCGTAGTGGTTAGAACACCGTATTTTCTGTATTTTGAAAGTTGTGAATTGTAATCACTAATGTTCGATGATATGAAATTGATATTTATCTATGATATGATGTCATGATTTGATTTACTTATGCTCTTGCGTCATGCATTTTTGGATTTCCGTGAATATATTTTGTGATCGTGTATTGTTCCTAGTGATAACCGTAAATGTAATTTTAATACCGTTATGATTTTCGCATCACTCAAAAATCCTCATCGAGTGTTAGTAGATATGTTGTAGGAAGATGCCTAACACCCGATATGGAGCATCCATGACTCGTGAGGAGTTTGAAGAATTGGTTACCCGTCGAGTAGCTGAAGAGATGGAGGCTTGTGAAGCCGCAAGGACCCTTGAACCACTGAATGAGAAATGGGGATGGAACAAAAAAGCGAAACGAAGGAAATGGAAATGAAGGAAACGGAGAAAACGGAAATGGAGGAAATGGACACAGAAATGGGAATCATGAGGTATGAAACTATGGAGGTTTCATGCCAGTGGCTAGAGAGTGCACTTTCCAAGACTTCTTGAAGTGCAAGCCACAAAATTTCTCAAGAACTGAAGGTGTTGTTGGATTGACCCGCTGGTTTGAGAAGATGGAGACTGTGTTCAATATCAGTAATTATCCACCGAAGTATCAAGTGAAATATGCTACATGCACACTGCAGGATAGTGCTTTGACCTGGTGGAACTCTCATAAGAGAACCAATTGTGTTGAGGCTTCATATGCCATAAATTGGGTTGAACTGATGACGTTGATTACAGACGTGTACTGTCCAAGAATGAAATCCGAAGAATAAGCGAATATAGAATTTGACACGTGAAAGGAAACGACTTGACTCTTACACTCAAAGGATTCAGGAGTTGGATTAATTGTTGTGTACAAGAATGGTCCCCTGATGAAAAGACAGAGTGGAAAAAGGTTTATTCGAGGTTTACTGAAACTTCAAGGGAATGTGAATTGCGGCGACTCCAAGCCAGACTCCAAGATGCTATCGCATTGTAACCAGTTGATGGACAAGAAGGTCAAGTGTTAAGCTGCAATGGAGTGCTGAGAATTAAGAGGAGGATGGAGAGTAACCTAAGGGATAACCGTGGACAGCAACCGCCGTTCAAGAGGCAAAATACTAGTGGACAGAATGTGGCCAGAGCTTATACGGCTGGAACAAACGAAAGAAGGGATATCTGTGGCAAACTACCCTCACTGCAATAAGAGCAGTTGCACCATGAAGGTTGTGTACTATGAGGGTTAGAAACTTGTAAAAGGTTGGACCTCAGACTAGGGATTGTAGGGCTGTTGTTGCTCCCCAAACACTCACAGGGATCCAGTTTGGAAATCAGCAAGGTATTATTTGTTATAGTGTGGAAAAGACCAGGACATTTCAGGAAGGATTGTCCTAAGTGACGACTCAGAACCGTGGAAACCAGACAAGAAATCAAAATGGAAAACAAGACTGGAAATCCAGATTTGGAGTAACAAAACTAAGCGAGAGCTTACGCATGGTGGAAGAGGAAAAAACAAACCTGATTCCAACTTGTCACGGGTACCATTTCTTCTCAATAACTGTTTGCTTCTATTTATTCGATTCGGGTGGCCGATTAGAAGTATTTGTTCGACCACCTTTAGCGCTTGGTCTTAATTTACACAACCACTTTAGACACTAGTTATTGCCGTAGAACTGCCGATGGAAAATTTTAGAAACAAATATTATTCTTTACGAGGTTGCACGATAGGATTATTAGGTCACCCGTTACGACATAGAGTCTAAAGCCGTAGAGCTTGGTAGGTTTTGGACTCATCATTGGTATGAGATTGGTTGGTCGAAGTACCACGCTTGATCGTTTGTGTCGAAGAGTGTTCGTATTCTTTATGGAAATGAGGTGTTGATAAATCCGATTGAAAATTAACGACAACGGAAGTAAGGTTAAATATCATTCGTGCACGAAGACCCAAAAGTATAACGAGAAAGATGTCAAGATTATCTTGCACAAGTTACGTCCAAGAAACTGAGATAATTGTCGGAGTGAGAGGCGACTGCGGACGTACCGATCGGTACGGGAAAATCCTAAAGTCTTTCCAGAAGATTTTCCTGGATTACCGCCTGCTCGACAAGTTGAATTTCAAATCGACTTAGTCCTGGTGCTGCACCTGTAGCACGAGCACCGTACGATTAAGCACAGCCGAAAATCAGAGTTGTCTCTCCAGTTGCAATAACTTTCTTGATAGAGGATTTATAAGGCCGAGTTCCCTCAACCCTGGGGAGCACCAATTTGTTTTTGACAAGAATGAAAGATGTTTCTTTTCGGATGTGTACGACTATCGTGAACTGAACAAGCATATGTGAAGAACCGATACCCACTCCGAGAATCGACGATTTGATTAGATCAATTGCAAGGGTCAAGAGTCTACTCTAAGATCGACCTGAGATCTGGATATCATCAACTCAGAGCTCGTGAGGAAGACATTTCAAAGACAGCATTTAGGACTCGCTATGGTCACTACGAGTTCCAAGTAATGCCGTTTGGTTTGACTAACACATCGGCTGTCTTCATGGACTGATGGAATAGGTGTGCAAACCGTATCAGGATAGATTCGTGATTGTATTCATCGATGATATTTTGATCTACTCCAAGAGCAAAAAGGAGCATGAAGGGAATCTTAAGTTTGAATTTTGAATTATTGCATGAAGGAAGAATTATACGCCAATTTTCCAAGTGTGAGTTTTAGGACTGTCAAAGTAAAATTCTTGGTCACAGTTGATTGATAGTGAAGGCATTCACGTTGATTCCGCGAAGATTGAGGCAATCAAGGATTGGACGTCGCCCAAGACACCCACCGAGATTCTTCAATTCTTAGGTTTAGCTGGTTACTACCGATGATTTATCGAAGGCTTTTTAAAAATCGCTAGACCTATGACAAAACTGACTTAGAAGAGCGTGAAGTTTGAATAGGGAGAAAAGGTAGAAGCTCGTCTATTGTTTGTAAGCAAAAGTTTTGTAGTTGCGCCGATTTTGGCTTTACAAAGGAAAGTGAGAACTTCGTGTATATATCATGCTTTCGATAAAGGGTTGGGCGCAGTTTTGATGCAGAAGGAGAAGGTCATAGCTTACGCATCCCGCCAACTCAAGGTTCACGAGAAGAACTATACCACACATGACCTAGAGCTTGGTGCAGTAGTGTAGCTTGAAGATTGTGAGACACTACTTGTATGGTACAAAGTGCTAGATTTCACTGATCATAAGAGTTTGCAACACATCTCGACCATAAAGACCTGAATATGAGAAAAGACGTTGGATTAGAATTTGAGCGACCACGACTGTGAGATCCGATATCATCCAGGAAAGGCGAACGTGGTGGCTGATGCCCTGAGCCAAAAGGAGAGAAGCAAGCCGCTACAAGTTCGAGCCTTGTGTTTATGACCATAGTATAAACCTTCCTAAGCAGATTTTGAGTGCTCAATCGGAAGCCAGAAAGGAAGAGAACTTCATCAACGAAGATTTGCGTGGCATGATTAACAAGTTAGAACCTCGCGCTGACGGAACGTTATGCTTAAACAATCGAAGTTGGATTCCGTGTCTTGGTGATTTGAGGGCCTTGATTATGCAATGAGTCACATAAGTCGAAGTATTCCATCCACCCTGGATCGGATAAGATGTATCAGGACTTGAAGAAAGTTTATATTGGTGGCCTAACATGAAAGCAGAAATGCCCTATGTCAGCAAGTTTTAACAGTGCAAAGGTTAAGATAGAATAGTTAGAAACCATCTGGTTTTGTTGGTTCAACAGAGAATGCCCACAATGGAAATGGAGAACATAACAATGACTTTGTGACTAAACTGCCGAGGACAGCGCTTGGCAAAGACATCTATTTGGGTAAACGTTGATCGTCTCACTAAATCTGCGTCATATCTTGCTATAAGAAGATGACACCATTAGAAAAAATTGACGAGACAATACTAAGGAATAGTCTCAAAGCATGGAGTACCGGTATCGATCATCTCTGATCGCGATGGAAAATTACATTCACATTTTAGGAAGTCCTCTACATAAAAGCATTAGGTCTCGATTTGGATATGATTACAGCCTACCATCCAGAACCTAAGTCAGAAGTGAGAGAACCATTCAAACATTAGATGAAATTTTGACGTGCCGTGGTACTCGACTTTGAAAAGGTTGGATAAACACTTACCTTTTTGGTATAATTTTCGTACTACAACAGGTACCATACCACATTAAGGCTGCTCCGATTTGAGGCATTGTATGGGCGCAAGTGTCGTATTCACCCATCTGCAGGCTGAAGTTAGGGACAGTCAGCTCACTTGCCCCAAGATCATCCATGAGACAACGATGAGAATAGTTCAAATCAATAGCCATATCCAAGCCGCCCGTGGATCGTTAAAAGAGCAAGCCGATGTAAGACGAAACCCTCTGAGTTTCATAGTAGGAGATAAGGTCCAGATTAAAGTAACTACTTGAAAGGAGTAAAACAATTTCAGCAAACGGGGAAAGCTGAACCCTCGTTTATATTGGACCGTTTAAGATCAATGCCAAAAGTAGGAACGGTTTGCCTTATCTCCCCCCCCCCCCCCCCCCCCCACCCCTTTTAGAAAAAAAAAAACCCTTTCCAAAAAGAAGTTGAGTAGAGTTCATAGTTTACGTTTCACGTCTCGAAATTGAAGAAATGCATGGCTGATGAACTGCTTGCTATACCGTTGGATGAAATCCAGTGTGACAGACAAACTGAACTTCACGAAGAACCCGTCGAGATTATGGACCAATGAGGTCAAGCGTCTGAAGCAGAGTCGATTCCATTTGTCACAGGTATACTGTAACCCAGAGAGGTCCTGAGTTCATACTTGGAACGTGAAAGTCCAAATGCAAAAGAAAGTCCCGCATCTTTTCACCAAACTCTGCACCCGCTGCAGAGGTTTCGTACCTAACTTTGAGGACAAAGCTTCTTTAACGGGAAAGAATGTGACAGCGAGCGAGAAATTTCGTTTAATTAAATAGCCGTTTCTGTAACATTTGAATTTTAATAAGTTTCGTTAAGCATTTCCTTTAACGTAATAGGTTTCGTATTATTGAGAATCGTCACCGGGAGCGAACCGGGACACCAAACGTTGTAGTATTTTGGCATTAGCCATGTTTTTAATGTTTCAAAGCATTATGTAAAATTTTGTAATTTTTTGTGATGCCGTTACTCGTTTCGTTATTTACGTGATCCGTGGAAACTAAACTACACTTTGTTGTGCATGCATGCTTAGAAATTAATTCATCAACTAGCACTGGTTCCCTAGAAACTTGGAAACCATTTTGGTCCCCCCTTGCCTTGTTATGCCGTCGAACAAACACCCCTTGCACCCTCTTGGATGCTAAAAATTTAAGTAATATTCCTAGACGAGCTTGCATGGTTTATGGAAATGGGACTAGTACTAGCAACCTTGTGATAGGAGGATCATTTTGGTCCCCCTCACCCTTCCTTATCCATTTTCGGTACACACAAAAACTATTAGTGGTAAGTAAACATTGTGTTATATAATCCATCTTATATTCATTTGTTCATTCATAACACACACATACTTGCATTTGAGTTTTTTCTCTTCTCCTTTGTTCCCTTAACCCACGAAAAACAAACATCAAACAAATCCATATATTTTTCATCTTTGATCAAAAACACTTGAAGATTTATTGAAGGTTTGATCATTTGTATCATCCGGGTATTTGTTAAATAACATTTGGGTTGTTAATAACTATTGGGTTTCACCACCAAATCTTCTAATTTTTGTAGTCTTTAAATACTCAAATAACTTGTACTTTCTTACTTCTTAATGATGCATACATACATAGTATGTACAAAACATTTTGTAAAAACAAAGGTTAAAAACTACATAAACCCTAAAAGGTGTATGTATATATTATCGAAATACATATAAATATAATAAAAGGAAATCCAGTTTTAATGATCGGGTTATTTTCGTGTAATAAAAATGATATGCTATAGTTCATTTTGTTCGGCTTGTGTTTAACAAGATTTTGGAAAGCTTATTTAATTATTTTGAGCTTATTTGGGCTTATATATATGTTTCGGCCCAAATAGAAAACAAAGAAAGATTTATGTTTAGCTTATTTTTGTTTTTGACATATATTCTGTTAGCTTATTTTCCTAGTTTTTTTTGTGAAAGGAAAAATATATACTTATTTCGGCCTCAATAAATAAGCTCGAATATAGTTTAATTAAGGCTCCAAAGCCACGTCCCTCATACAAGACCAACAACCATGAGATTATTTTTGAGCTTATATGGTTAGGCTTGATTATACTTTGACTTATTGGTGAGCTTATTGATACCTTATCTTATTAGTCACAGTAATTAGTTACTTAATATTTTGCTTATCGGATAAATTGGTAAGTAAAACTACATATTCGTGACTAAACGGGCAAAGCCACATGATATGGCAAAACACCAAAGCGTAAAAGCACGATGTAGCTTATTGGATAATTCGTGAGTAACTTATTTTACATGGGTGTACGATTTAGATGTTTTACGTTTAATTATTTTTAAGACGTCTGAACGAACAAAGTAATAACGGATTTGTCGATATATGAACTTGTAATTATGAAAAGTGGATTAAAAGTGATTTGAAAGAGGGTTTTTAATAAAGTCTACGACTTTGGAAAACGTGTAAACACGAAGGGGTCATGCCGAAATTTTTATGAATTACCATACTTAGTAAATAATATAAAACGTACATGACAAAGCAACATACGAGAATTTAAATTAAGTAACCAACAATAAAATATGTATAAAAATATATATAATATATAATTTTATTTAGACGTTTATATATGTAGGCAATATTAAAATACATATTATTTCTATTCATTTACTTACAAAAAATTTTAATTCTACACGTCACAACCGTTAATTCTAGATAAATAATAAAAAAAGTATACACTATGTAATCGCTTAGCATTTTCCGTAATTTCCACTTCGCTCTGAAATTAAATCAAACGTCCATTTTCAAGGTAGCTTCATATATCGTCGTCGATACCGAGTGAATAATCTAGACTAATCACTACCTCAATTCACTAGATCAAGGGTGATTCAATAGCCCCACTCTTTTAACTCGTTTTGACTAAATGTTTTATAACTTGGGTGAGAAAACATTGCTTGCATTCAAAAACAGACCAAGAACTTTGCGTGAGATTTTCCTTGTTTACGTGTTGCCAAATAGCGTTAGTCCACTACTGCCCCACTTATCATGAACCGTCAATCTCTTGACTGGAGTACCGGTAAGGAGCGAGAGTGTAATAATAGAACTATTGTGGACAATTATCCTATCCAGTGAGTAGCACACACTAGACCCACTGGCTCCCGATAAACGGAAATATACGATGTCGAAACTAAGAAGTCGTCTTGGTCATCTACCTCGGGGCTTGTTTCAACTAGCAATATATTATGCTATAAACGTAATTAGCTCGGTGTATGAGCTTAGCGCAAACGAAATACCTTTTTTTATGTGCATTGTATCTTGTTATAACCTGTCCCGTAATACATTTTGATATCTTGTGGTCCACTGTAAATATCCCGTTGAAACTAAACCTATGAAATCACTCAACTTTATGTTGAATGTTTTAAGCATGTTTTTTTCTCAAGTGCTTAGCATAGAGCCTGTTGATTGATTATGTGAACTCTATATTCTGTACCGGTTTAAGCCAGAGATTTATCTATGTCTTTAATCCGTAGTTGAACTAATAACCTTCCGCATTTTAACTTTTAATTCATTTAATTTAATCGATGTAAAACTTATTATTATTATTTTAAAACTTTGCAACGGTGTTTATTTTTAAAACATACCCTTAGAGGTCGTTCTTTATGCTTTGTACTTGAGATGCTCAATAAAGTCACGCCTCCGGACACGTATTCCGTCCAGGCCCCGTCTGGGGGTGTGACATATATTGTTGATCTGGAACAGAGGATGTTTATGATTGAGCCGGATGAACATGAAGAATATGTCGAGACATAAACCTCTACGGATTCATCAACTGAGAAAGGATGACATTGCATTGCATTCTCAATTTGTGTTGAAATTTGAGCCTAATATTTTCCACATTCCTGCAGAATAAAGCTTTAAGCAATCAATCTTTCCGTCTCTTCTTAGCCTTTAGCCTCTCCATAATCAACCCTTCCGCAACATAACACTGAACTTGTTTCTTGAACTTGCCTCATAACTTGCTTCCACTTAATGTGGGGGGGTTTAACTACCATAGTGGGTTAATGTCTCAACCATTACATCATGAAGATTATCAGTAAGTTATCGAATGACTCCTTGGCAAGAAACCTAGCCCGTAGATGTGCAAACAATAACCATAACACCCTGTAACTCCTGAAAGAAGCTCTTGTTAGCGTGTTGATAGCGAGTAGTTTTATGTCTGAACCAATGATAGAAGTCGATTAGTTTTAGATAACATTGTGTGAGGTGAACTTGATGATGATGTAGTATGAGTATCCGTCAATTACTGGAGTTTCTCAGTATCCAAAGATACGAGATTAGTATGAATCCTAGGAGATCTAATTGGTGTGAGGATTGGTGGAATCCAATGCTCCTCTAAACTTCCCTTTCTCCCTTCACTTTAATTCTACACCTCATCAGTTATTTTTTTTTTCATCTTCATCATTCCATTCACTTGTATAACAATAGTTAGTAATATCCACCACTAGAGATCTCCCTTAGTAATCTCCACCTCTATATTTATAATCTCTACTCTCCGGACTTTCCTTATAACTCCTGGGCTATCTTAGTACCAGGAATATTTGATTCATCATTCCAAGGGATTAGAACTATCATCAACAACATCTCTTGTCTCATCCACCATCTTTCAATTCTTTCAAATGCCAAGTTCTCATCAATCAATGCCACATATATCTCTTGCTTCTGCAACCTCACGACATTCATGCTCACAAACTAACTTGTAATGTATCTTGTAAAATCATCTCATTGCTTTGTCAACATTTAGCACTGGAGCTGGTGGTGTAAGACGTGCGAATCTCCTTTCAGGGATACGAAAACGAATCACAGTTTATCGTCTTAGAGCAACTTACTCAGCTGCTCCTATTAGGGTTTTTAGGTGACCTAGGGGCTCTAGGTGTCTCTATCGTTTCCTTGTAGACTCAGTCGGCTGAAACTGAGTCAGAGAACATCAATCCCAAATCACTCCGCATACATCGATATCTCCGTGTAGCTGTATATCTTCAGTGATCATCCAACTGGTATCACATCCCAACTTTGTCTTTGATGTCTTCATGATTAAAAAATATTCTTCATGAATATCACATCTTGCAAGTTGTGATACTTGTCTCCAAGCACGTCATGAGATGTCAGGAAAATAGTCATGTAATGACTAACAATGATCTTTGTAAACTTGATAAGAATCGAAGGATAGTTGGATGATGAAGGCTAATATAATAGAGATCCTTCCCATAGTATCTCTGCATAATCCATATGAGAATGTTATTGATAAAGCAATACATCAAATGCATTATCTCAACGCCGTTGATCCCATCCAGTGACACGTAGTTGTCATAGCATTTGGAGAATATCTTGCAAACGATATATCCAATGGCTGCAAACGACCAGTTGTCTTGAAACTGATGATGTCTTCAACACCATTGTAAAACCAATACTTGTTTGTAGAAATGGAACCATGTTAGAAAATGATGTGGTGCACGAATGAATGTCTGATTGTTGTCAAGTTGCTTGTGAAGATGAAAGATTTGATTTCAGCAGTCATCCCAGTTAAGAGTAATTTCTTTCTTGTCCCAGCATAACTGATCCTATACTTTGTCCGTCTTCCTTCAAAGTATGCCAGCACTGTGCCCTATAAATCCATGTACGGATAAAGAAGCTGCAATGCTAAATCAAATGGGACGATTCTTAATGATATTTTGTCAGAATTTTGCTTTCCGGTGGGCATGCACATGCTCGATCTTCAACTATCATGTTAGCTGCCATAAGAACATATGTATTTCTTTGGAGGGCACAGTTCATCTGGATGAACTCAGATGCATGTTGATGATTTTCCCAGATGAATCCTGTGAAAAGACTAACAATTGAGATGTAAGATAACAAACAAAACATTTGACATTTTGTCTTTTTCCACAAAGTATAGAAATTATACGACTGGTCAATTCTTAATTGTAACAAATTTTTATCATTTTCATTCCCAAGTTCACGTTTCCTTGCTTTTTATTCTAGCACATGCCATACGCTTTATATCTTTTGAATTACCAAATTTGAGGTATCTGGCAATACTTATTTCGAACACACTTTTGATTTGCTTTACGCGCGTATGATTTTACTCTCAACCTTTCTGTTTTTAGAATAACACACCAGAAATACTTTGAGACATGATACTCTTCAATATGAATGACGAATTTCTCTTTTGATTTTAATCAAGACTCTTTTAATGAAAAATTAAAGAGAAATCATTCACTATTTTTTTTTCTTACTTAAAATTTTTTTTGTGAAAGATATCATTTTGACATAATAACAGATTTTTGAGAACTTTTCTAGAAATCTTTGACAAAAACTTTTCTTTATAATGATAACATAGAATCAAGGTCATCACAAAACCAAAACAGAATGGACACTAAGTCCACTCACTCTCATTCTGTTCCAATGCAGAAAACGGCCGAATCCGGACATGACTAATCCACTTAAACAATTGAGATTTGGATTAACAAATCAGTATTATAAAAACTTTCTTTCACTATTTGTCATGAATCCTAAACAATAAGACAAACTATCTAATTCAATAATTGGAATAGACACTAAGTCCACTCCACTCCTCATTCTGTCATTGCAAAACGGACCTAAATCCGGACCATGACTTTAGTCCACTTAAACCAATTACGAATAGATATATATGACATAGCTTAAAATTCATAAAAACTTGGTTTCTTTTTCAATATTATTCACCACACTTGAGGAAACTATCCTTATATTCCCACAGACATTAAGCATTAAACCTCATAAAGCATGAATCACAACAATAAATTCTTTCTCAAAACACCTTCACGTTTCACAAATGTACTTAACCGAATTTTAATCTTTAGTATTACTGAGTTGACTTTTTGACCTTTCGATTTGACGTTTGACTATTACTGAGTTTCACAAACAATGATTTCTTTTTACATATGAAAAAAAACCATACTCAATCCAATGGTATTAATATTATACATTTTCGGATAACCCACCTGAAGTCCAATCATTAAACTCGATAAACATCAAACTCGTAAACTCATACACATCAGAATTTCAATTTTAAACGAATGGTTAATCATGTCCAAGGCTATTCATCATGACTTTCACTTAATCTAGCATATTACATCCTCGATGGTGTAATTATTGACAAAAACTCGATGACACATAAACTCGGTAATCTTCAATATTACCGAGTTTAAACTCGATAATACATAAACATCAATTATCAATTACCGAGTTTAAACTCGATAATACATAAACATCAATTATCAATTTATAACGCTCACCCACTTACGTTTGAGGAAGAAAAATAGTATCAATCGTTGTAATGAACTCAAAATGATGTGTTATGATTTTCTTCTCAAACTCGGTAAATAGATTCGGTACTTATAAAAATTTATGATCGAAAATTATGCCCCTTTTATAGCCACCGATTTTTTTTTGAAAATTGACACATTTAGCCCCTGTGATTATCATTTTCGATTTGTTTTTCAATTTTCACAAACTCCCCCTTGAATAATGAATTTTTTCAAAAACTCCCCCTTGAAATAAAATCATGTTAAATACTTAGTTCGAAATGAAGATTTTTAAATAAAAACTCTCCCTTGAAACTATAACGGTTTTCAAATTCAGTCTTTGTGAGAGATCATTGTTTTTATTTTATTTCTAAAATGATGTATGTGAATGGAAAATTTTAAGAACTCCCCTTAGATCATGATTCCGTATTTTTAATTTGAAAGTTTTTTATAAAAACTTGAACATGAATCAAATCATGTGATCTTGTTAAATATGTTTTTTTTATAAAAAAAATCTGTCAAATCTTTTTGGTATTTTGAATTTTTTTTAAATTTTTTTTGATTTGAAAAAATTTAATTTACAGTTTTTTGATGTATGAACTTATTCCAGAATAACTTTGTCAGCTTTCAACTGAGTTGGGATCATACATCTCATACCCAATGTGATGAACAATACTCAAAGCGTTTTTTTTAGAAGCGCCTTAGTAAATAGATCCGCAAGTTGGTATTCCTGTCCCGACAAAGTAAAATTACCACAATACCCTTCCCTCAAACATGATCTTTAATAAAATGAGTACACGGAGTCAATGTGCTTAGTCTAAAATGTTGACCCGGATTACATGAAATAGCAATGGCACTCTTGAATCACAGTACATCGAATCCGAATTTACTTATATCCATAGTCCCAAGCAGTTGATTATGCATCCAAATACTTGTGCACAACCATGCAACAAGGAAACATAATTCAGCCCAGCAGTAGACATCGCAGTACAATCTTGTTTCTTTGAACTCCAACTCACAAGCTTTCCGCCTAAAAATTGCACTCCTCCTGATGTGCTTTTACAATCATCTTTACAACCTGCATGGTCCGCATCTGAAGAGGCAATTAGTTCAAAACCAAAATCCTTTGGATACCATAGGCCCATGTTATAGGACTGTCTTAGGTACCGGAAGATCCGTTTGACCTCTTTGAGGTGACCGTAGGTCGTGCTTGATAACGTGCACATACAAAAGTAGCAAAGGCTATGTCTGGTTGACTGGCTGTTAGATACATAAGCCCTCCTATCATACGACGATAAGTCGTTTGATCAGTAGGAGTGCCTTGTAAATCAGCATCCAGTCGCTCTGATACTACTTGATAGGTCACATGAATCTTGAATCAATCATATCAACATGTATGATTAGAGAGAATAAGGGCAAGTAAAGAGAAAATTCAAATATTATTATGGAGGGAAAATGAGAGTTAGTTACAAGGGCATCACCCTCTAATGAGGATTAGAGGGCTATTTATAGGCAATGGGAGGGAGGCTTCTCTTCTTTATTTTCCTAACTTGTCAATACTAGTCCATAGACTTTGGTTATTATGCTATTTCTTACTTAAAGCATAATAAACCTTATTACAAGCTATATTAAACTAAACAAAATAAAGTCTAATAACAAAATATAATAAAACCACATAATTGACACTTTTACATAAACCTAACACCTTTAGTAGTTTAGAATTCTGTCAGCTTAATCTGCTTATTTTTGTGCTTATTTTAAGCTTTTGTAAAAAGTCACTTTTTTAAAGTTTAATATTTTGGCTTATTTTACAAGTTTGCAAAAAGAAAAGTTTCAAAAAGTAAAAATAGGGAAATTGGGAAGTTGAGGGTGAGCAAGGCTCGAACCCTCAACCAACCTCTACCCGTTTCACACACACACTACCACTGCGCCCTTGGGACTTTTTTGTTATAGTCCTAAGTGGTTTGGTATTTAAAGGCTTTTTAGCCCATTTAGCTTATAAGATATTTTAGCTTATTTGATAAGCTGTGGTACCCATTTTATTTTTCTTAGATCCAGAACTACTCAAGCTACTTTTTGTAATATTTTTAGATTTTTTATAATCCGTTTAGTATTTTTTATATTTAATTTAGATCAAAATTGTTTTTAATTCATAAAAAATTATAAAAAAAGTCAAAAAAATATAATTCTTTTTTTTAAAATTTTCTTTTATCAAATAGGACTTAGGAAAATTAGATTTGCTCACGTAGGGTTAAATTTTTAGAATTTCAATTTTTAAAGAACAGGGTTTATTTCCCATTATTGTTTTTTTAGGTTTTTAACTTAATTGCTTTCGTTTTAGGGTTTTATTTACTTGTCTTTGCTTATTATTAGTAGAATTCGAATCCT
The DNA here is from genome assembly GCA_026074375.1 of Tanacetum coccineum. Lineage (NCBI taxonomy): Eukaryota > Viridiplantae > Streptophyta > Magnoliopsida > Asterales > Asteraceae > Tanacetum > Tanacetum coccineum. Next base: position 26,042 of record BQNB010009329.1, on the reverse strand, counting down.
AAACCCAAAAAATTTAAAATTATTCAATCACGCGATCACAAACTTAATCCGATCACACCTCGTTGGGAAACGACCCGGGAGGTTTTTTTTAGGATTTTGCTTTGGATAAAAGCGAGTCTCTTTAAAAGCCTTATGGAATACTTATCTCTCTTATAATTGACCTTATCCTTATTACGTATTTATATTATATATTTATTATATTTATATATACTAAAAAGGACGAGTCAGACCGCTCCCCAACACTCATCACTTGCATCTGTCTGTAGGATTCTTTTTTCTGCAGAGGCAGGAATTTTTAGTGGAGGCATCTTTTTTGCTAGGTACTTGATCGCTTTCACTGCTTCAGTTTGTCTTGGCGTCCACTATAGGGGATTCTTTTTTAACACGGGGAACAACAAGGCAGTGTGATGTGACAGTTTTGGCAAAAAATCTCCCATATAGTTAACTAACCCAAGGAACTGCTGAATCATCTTTTGTGAAGATAATTCATTCGGGAACTTTAGTAATTCTTGGGCCACATGTGGTTGGGGCTGGTATTTCCCATCGGAAATTTCCATGTCAAGGAACTGGATTGTGGTCACTTCAACTTCCATCTTCTTTTCTGATAACATAATCCCATACTTGGTGACTATAGAATAAAACTTTGAAAGTAATTTTGCATGAGACTGTTCATCTGGGGAAAATAGGAGGATATCATCAATGTATACTAGTGTATTGGCGAGGATTGGCTCAAAAATGGTTATCATAGCTTTTTGGAAAGCTGATGGAGCATTTTTTAAACCAAACGGCATTACTTTCCACTCGTAATGATGATCTGGTATATAAAACGCCGTTTTTAGTCTGTCTTCAGGCTTGATATCTAACTGCCAAAACCCAAATTTGAGATCAAACTTAGAAAGAACTTTAGCATCTACCAAGTGCTAAAACAAGGATTTGTTTTGCGGGAGTGGGAATTTATCATCAGCTAAAAAATGATTTAGAGGTTGATAATTAATAACCAATCTTAGTTTTCCACGAACTTGTTTGCTTCTCTTATTGACATAAAAAGCTTCACATGCCTGGTATGTGTTTAATTACACGTACCTTTTACTTAATAAAACGACCCTAAACGACAAAAAATGTACATAAAATGCCATATATATGCTTGTTTTTGTGTTTGTACTGTGCAGGTACCGGATATTTACTAAAGGAAGAAAAATCAAGCCAAAAGGACAAAACCGAGCACGGAACAGAAAGCGTGGAAAATGCCAAAGTCAAAGTCAAACCCAACAAGTCAAAGTAAAAAACGGAGCCAAAACCGAAGAAAAAGTTAATGGGCCAACCCGTACCCATTTAATGGGCCGGGACAGCCCATTAAGCTTTTATATAAAAGTCTTATAAGCCTTAAACATTTAAAAAAACCCAAAACCCTTTATAACCGGCCTAAATTGCAAAGCCCATAACCTATTTTACCCTTTAACGACTATTACCCATATCACCCATATATCCTTACATCGTTAGTCCTTCAAGGACTAACATTGTTAGTCCTTGGGGACTAACGATGCAAACACTTAAATAACTCCAGGGGCCAATGAGGCTAAATACAAGGATGACTCCTGCAATCATAATATATACTTTCATGGGCTCAAATTTCCATAACTCAAAACACTTACCCTGCACCTTGTAACTAAAAAAAATCCACTGTATATCTTTTCCATTTTTCCCGCCAACCCTCAAGTAATAACTGTTCATTGTTGTCTTCCTTTCACCCTGCAACATATGGCCAAAACAACAGTATCCTATCACACAAACAGACAAAGACAAGTTGGCAATCCCCTAAATGTCCATTGGCTATAAAAAAGTAGGGTCGAGATCGTTTGGCTTGGGCACCACTCAATATAAAGGGCTAAGATTGATTTGAGACTTATCTCACACATAAAACACAAGAAACACACAAAAAGAAGGCTACATGGACTATAAAAGAAAAGAAGACAGAGAAAAAAAAACGAGGAGTAGTGTAACTGTAGTTTTTTTAAATGTCTTAATTTATGATTTCTTGTCTTTAAATTTCTGTCTTTACATTTCAAATCCTTGTAATCCTTTTACAGTTAATGAAATTTCATTTTTCCAAGTTTTCAAATTCTGTCTTTTAAGCTTATGTATTCAAGTTGTTTTGTGTTCACAAGTCATTCTCATAAGCTCTTTTAAGCTTATAAAAACTATTTCTAGCTCAATCAAAGGTTTTTTAAAAGTTTAATAAAAGTTACTGTTTCATTACTTATAATTTGGATTTTCAAGCTTATGGATGATAAGCCAAAAAGGGATGGGCTTATGGACCCCACTGGCTTGTTTATAACAAGCCAGAGCTTGTAGAATAAGCTCTATTGAGCATATATTAGCCTTGTTTTGAGCAAAGGCAATTGTAAGTCACTTTTCTTTCTTCTAGCTTATTTACTATTCATTAGCTTATTTATGCTTTTCACTGCTTATTGTTGTTTATTATTATTGTTTAATGCTTAGTTATGTTTGCTTATTACTTGAATGTCATTTAGTTAAGTTTTCACTTAAAACGGCCATGTTATTGCTTTGAACTGCTTATCTTTATTTGCTTATTGTATGTGCTTATTTTTTGTTGGAATTTGTTTAAGATTGCTTATTAGTCTTTGCTTTCTATCTGTTTTCAAAAGTCCTTGCTTAGATTTTTGTTAATCAGCTTAAAATGTTAATTATAAAACTTAAAGGGGTTTTGGCATATGACCCAAAGTGGGTCAAAACTTGTAAAAACCCTTTTGGGTCATTTTGGAAATCTTGTACAAGCCTTTGTGAGTTGATTTTGATATGATTTTACAAGTTTTTAAGTCTCTAAGTCTGTTTTTATGTTTTGTCAAAAAGGGTTTTCAAAACTGTATTAAAAAACAGCTTGGAAATAGCTTATTTGAGTAAGCTTCTAAAACCATCTCTTAAGAGTTGTTCATGTGCTCTTTTTAGTGTCCTAATGCAGTAGCATTGAGGTCTTTTGGTTTACTCTTGTTTTAGCCAAAATATGTCAAGTCCATTTTCTAAGTAAAAAAATCCATTTTTCCAAATTCAAATTTAGTCTAGTATAAATTTTTTTTAGCTTTTGAAATTTTGAGCATAAATTTTATCTGTTTTTACTTAGTTTTGGTTTTAGTCTTATTTATCTTGCTTAAAATCAAGGCTGCAATAAGCCTTTTGTCCTTGAAAAATTCACATCAGCATGTGCTGAGTGTAAACAGCCTATTTCACAAGGCTTTTTCTTGGCTTAATTGACTTTCAAACCTTTTTCTAATTGTTGATTTTAACAGCTTATTGGTCAATCTTTTTAGGGGTATACCCCATTTAGCCATAAGGTTCCACTTGAGGGCTTAAAAATAAGCCCAAAAGTGCCCTTGTGGCTGTTTGCATGCACTTTTTGCCCTTGTTGCTTATTTGATTATTTTTGCTTATCTGCTTATTTTTCCTGGCTTATTTCTTTTTAGACTTGCTTATTAGGTTTAGTAGATATTCTGGTTTGGTTTATTTTTCTTTTTAGCTAGCTTATTAGTTCTAAAATTTCCAAACAGTTTAGCATTAAAGTAATTTAAAAAAAAGAAGCAAATCTGTCACCAATTTTTAGCTTATTTCAGTCTTATTTTTAAGTTTTGTAAAAAGTTTATTTTTTTAAAGTTGGTTATTTAGTTGTGTTTTACATAGGTGCAACAAGAAAATTAAAAAAAAATAGTTTTGAAAAAAAAAGGAGACCTAAGGTTCGAACCCTGGACCTCCCCTTTATACGTCCCACACACTCTTTACTACCAAAAGCGCCCTTGGGTCTTTTCTGCCTAAGTCTACACACTTTATTCTTTTAACCCATTTTTCCCTTTTAAGCCATAAGCCACAGTTTGCTTATTTCTGGCTTATTCAATAAGCCAATTTTCCTGCTTTTATTTTTCTTGCATTCAACTCTGTTTAAATTACTTTCTGTAATTTTTTCGTATTTTTCCAAAATTGTTTTCTATTTTTAATCATTTAATTTCTTTAAAACTGTTTATATTATTAATAATTAACTAAAAGTCAAAAATATATAATTCTTTTTTTTCAAAATTTTCTTTTATCATTTAGCACCTAGGAAAAATAAATTTGCATCCGTAGGGTTAAAATTTTAGAATTTCGTTTTAAAAAAAACGGGTTTCGATCCCGTTCTCGTTTTTCGTGTTTTTAAGCTCAAATCACTTTCGTTTTTAGTCTAGTTTTCTTTATTCTTACATTTTAGTATTAGTTTTAAAAACTTAAAAAAATCTATTTTAGGATTAATTTTATAATTTTAGCTTTTTTAGTGGTTTTTAATGCCGTTAACGTTTTAAGTTTTTTTATTTTTTTTTTTTTTGCTTTCGTTTTAGGGTTTCTTTTACTTGTTTTTGCATTTTTAATTGTAGAAATAGAATCCAATCCAATCTTTGATCATTCAAGCATTGTTCACAAACCAAAACTCGATTTTCAAATTCGCGGCCTCGTTGGGACATAACGACCCGGGTCCGGTTTTAAACTTTGTGGATAACGAAGCGAGAAACCGATACTTCCGGATATATATTTTTATTTGTGAATTTAAACTTATTGCTTTTTGGATTTTAAAAGTGATTTGTTTATTTTCACCTATATTATATTATATATATAGTATAAATTGCTTACTACAAGTCAATTTTTGGCGCCGCTGCCGGGGAGGCCGTGAGACGATTATCGAGTTGAAGTTTGTTGTGCCTTGAAGACCCTTCCTTGTGAAGTTATTTTCTTTATAAAAATATAAAAATACAAAAATATTTTTCATTTTCTTTTATTAGTATATAAAAACAAGAAAAATAAAAAAAAATAAAAACATTGTCCTAAATAAAGATAAACAATTCATCATCAATATAATGCTTTCCACTGAAGCATTATCATAATAAGTTCCCGAACAAAAGATCAAAAACTTACCTTTTGTGTCACTTGCGAGGTACGGTTCACCTTTGAAAGATAAACAAACTCTAAGAGGGGTATAAGGCGGGTTGTTCCGAGGAACTACGACCCTAAAGGAGAAAGGTTTTTAATAGCTTCGCGCTTTCCTACTCCTCCGCTCCTTTGTGTGTTTTTCTCTTTAAAGAGTTACCTAGAAGCTTGTTGATTAATTGGTTTAAGTTGTCTTATCTCATTTTTTCCGTTAATAAAAGATGTTGTTTAAAAAAACTCGAAAAATCAAAAATCTTCTTCTTATCCCTCTATTTTTAATTCTTATGGCGTCATTCGACTATCGTTTAAATCCCCTTTACACGATTAAAGAATGCTCGTCTTGTGGAGCTTTGTACACTACAGACTATTGTTGTTCTAAAGGGGGTCTCGTAGACAAGATTGTTCGTGATCCTAATAAAATACCCGACTCATCTCAACGACCCCCTCAGAATTGTGCAAGGTGTGGAAACCCGGTTGATGGTCCGAATTGTCGAGGATGTGCTCTTTTACGAAAGAAATTTAAGGAAGATTTGTTTACATATTGTGTTGAAAATGGAATTTTCCAAGACCTTCAAGATACTTCCGAGTCATCCAATGACAATACCAACGTTGTTAATGCTCCTCAAGAGCCATTCGTTGTTAAACATGACCCCGATGAAAATTCCTCATAAAGTCCTCCACATATTGACCACAATTGTTGTTATGAGTGTGGGGATTCGTTAGACGATATCTTTTGTCAACGATGTACTTGTAAGCCTTGTGGAAAAGGTGCTCATTATGGTTATAATTGTCCACCGCAAGTTCTGATTATCTCTAATCTGAAACCATGCAACAATCAAACCGTTGATGAGCTCCTACAAACTTTGCCAAGTTTCGATCCGACATGCTATTCTGGAGATGGAAATTCATTCACTTATGATTCCACTCCTAATTTTGTCAATGATTCTCCTAACATTTTTAACCCACCCCCATAACCCCAATACGTGCCATACTCTTGTGAGTTATGTGGGAACGATGCCCATCATGGTTACGATTGTCCACCTCAAGTCCCGTTTGTCTATAATCAGGACCCGTGATTCAATCAAAACTTTGATTATTTTCCACAAACTTCATCGAGTTTTCAACAACAATATCCTTGTTGTGAAGATTGTGGAGGTCCTCACGAGACTTTTCAATGTCAATCGATGAATTATTACGAACCTAATCCGTGTTATGATTCTAATTATTCCGGTTTTGACCAATTTAAACCCCCACAATTTCCCGTCATTCATCAACCGATTCATGAGAAAACTTGTGCTGAATTGCTAGCAGAGGAACGGGCGGCTAACATTAATACTCAACCCATGCAGTATTCCGTCGTTCATCAACCGCCTCAAGAAGAAACAAGTTTGGAATTTTTGCAAGATCAAAGAAACCTAATTAACTCTGTGCAAACTTTCTTAAGAAAGTTTAATCGATTTTCTTTTTATGAAACGCCAAAGGTTATATCACTAGCATGGGAGACAATTCTTGAAATTGAGCATGCTTTTGAAGACAAGCAATATCAACCGGAGGGTATTCTAGAGTTGTTTCGTAAACTTCATAATGATGTGCAAAATATTCATGAGGAGTTGGCTGAGTATATTAATACTCCGAATTGGAATCGTCCTACCGTCTACTATGATGATGATGATGACGAGGACTATACTATTGCAATCACACCCGTTTTATCAACCGAGGAACCCGATAACTCTCTAAGTATGGGGGATGAGCATCTCGACACTGTTCTGGCAACGGAATCGGACGAAGTAATAAAGTCTAGTGTTGAGATCCTTGTCCCAATCCCAAGTGAGTCCGAGGGTATTCCCGACAAAATGTGTGATGTGCCTTTTCGTGATAATTCTCCGCCTCTTGACATTTCAAAAGATCAATTTGAGGGTTTCTCCGATTCTAACGATGATTCTACTTCGATTGATGACGATTCTTTCTCTATTGACGACATCGATTATGTTGAGGCATCACCTCCCGATTCTGAGCTCGTCAGCTTAGAGGAGGTGAAGGATTTTCACACGGAAGATGGAGAGATTGAGGACGATATTCTTCATGAAAAATTATCAAAAATCAATCTTCTCATTGCTAAGATCGAAGCAATTAATTCTAATCCACCTCCATCTTCCGGTTTTTTGACCAAGTCTCCCTCCACATCTCTTAACCTTTTCTTGGAGGAGACTAACACCTTTGATAATTCTTTACCCGAATCTGAGACTTTCTGCTTTAATCTGGAAGAGATTAGTAGTGGCAGTACCACTACTCGTTCTGATTTACCTCTTCCGGATTATGAAGCTTTCTATTTCGATGACGATCATATAGAAGAGAAGAGTAGTGGCAATACCACTACTCATGCTAATTTTTCTCAATATAATTCGTTCATCTTTGATCTTTCGATCAATCCTTTTCCTCCTACCGATAGGAGTGACTTTTATCATGAGGAGTTCGCCGATGAACTCTCTCACATCATATCTCCTCTGGATCTTGAATGTTTCTATTTTAAGATTGAGCCCGATCCGGGAGATTTGATTGACCCCGGGATTTGTGAGAACCTTTCTTCTATGACAAATGTGAATTTACCATTCGAGGATGACCAATCTCCTCTCTTGGCATATGTTGTATGGATCTTTCTTCCTTTTCTCGCGTATCCCGTTACTCCACCATACCTTCTTTCTAGCGGGAATAAAGATACCATTTTTGACCCCGGCATCTTCGTTTATCATTCTTTTATGCCGAGTATATCTCATCGGAGTGGAACTTTCATGAAATTCAATGTTTATCCAAACCACTTGAATGAAAGTCTGATGGAGATTTTATCTTCCACTTGCTCCCCTATGGACCAATGAATTCGGGGTCGATTCGAGCTTGTAACTCGGTTAACAAAAACAAGGCGCTTCGTGGGTGGCAACCCATGCTTATCCTAGTAGTAGTAATGAATAAGTGTTTTGTGATGTGAGGAGACTCGCCTCTTTCTTTCTCGTATGCTTGTGTTTTTGCTGTATGTCCAGGATTGCCTGGATTTTGAAGCCTCTCGTGCTCGCGGTTTTGTCCTTCGTTCACTAGAGCTTCAAATCCTCAGCTTCATTTTGGGAATCCGATATCCAAATCTTATCGACTAACATTAATCTTTAAGCATACTTAATAAACGGCTTCGGATTTACGTAAGGACCCTTCTTAAAACATTGAGGACAATGTTTAGTTCTAGTATGGGGGGATCTATCTATTTGATTGTGCCTGCAGTCGTTGTTTTCACGTAATCCTGTTTTTACCACCAAAATACCAAAAAAAATTCAAAATTTTAAAAAATTCCAAAAATAAAATAAGTGTTTTGTCACAATTTTGACTTTCTTGCTGGGTAGAATAAAAATAAATTTTGACTCGATCGAGCATGTTGAGCTCTAGCTTGTTCCTTAACTTTTAGACTAAGCATTCACGAATCTTCGCGAAGAACGAAAAATAATAGAGTTAAGTATGAGTTGGATGCTAAACAAGGATTATTTGGAAATCTTAAGAGCTCATGTATATAATTTGTGGCTTTTTCTCCCATAAACTCCTAACCGGACTAATAATACGTGCTATTTTAGAAAATTAAACTTAAATCAACAATTTTTGAGATGTAGTCGATAGAAATAATTTTAGTCTTAGTTCAAATTTATACTTAAATTTTCCAAAAAAGAAGTCTTCTCTATATCGTGAAATAAAGTGTGAAAAAAATGAAAAATATAATGAAAAAAAATGATGAGTAATAATTATAAACTGTGGGCTGATAAAATTTTGCTGCATCTTGCCGGCTCACAACCGATGTTACAACCTACTAAAGAAAGCCCATAGTAAGAATAATAATATGAGACTGATAAAAATTTGCTGCATCTTGCCGACTCACAACCAATGTTGCAGCCTTCTAAAAGGTCGAGGGTTACAATCCGATGGCCGTTTTTTTGTTTTATGTTTTCACGTAATCCCGTTTTTACCACCAAAATACCAAAAAAATGAAAAAATTTAAAAATTTTCAAAAATAAAATAAGTGTTTTGTCATAATTTTGACTTTCCTGCTGGGTAGAATAAGAATAAATTTTGACTCGATCGAGCGTGTTGAGCTCTAGCTTGTTCCTTAACTTTTTAGACTAAGCATTCACGGATCTTTGCGAAGAACGAAAAATGATAGAGTTAATTATGAGTTAGATGCTAAACAAGGATTAGTTGGAAATCTTAAGAGCTCATAAGTGTAGTTTGTGGCTTTTCTCTCCCATAAGCTTCTAACCGGACTAATAATACGTGCTCTTTTCGAAAATTAAACTTAAATCAACAATTTTCGAAGTATGGATGATATCAATAATTTTAGTTCAAATTTATACTTAAATTTTCTAAATTTTTTTTCTCTATATCTTGGTAATATAAAGTAAAAAAAAATAAAAAAAAAAAATAAAAAAATAAAAAAGAAAAAGAAAAAAAAGAGTAATAATTATAAACCGTGGGCTGATAAAAGTTTGCTGCATCTTGCTGGCTCACAACCGATGTTGCAGCTTTCTTAAAAAAAGGCCCATAGTGAGAATAATAATCCGAGGCTGATAAAAGTTTGCTGCATCTTGCCGGCTCACAACCGATGTTGCAGCCTTCTAAAAGGTCAAGGATTTACATTATATCATGGTTATATTTAATGTTAAGTGTGATTTAATAAATATAGGGAAAATCTCTTTTTTTTAAATTTAAATATGCTTTTGAACTAAGACTATTTCATTTTAAGTTGTGTTTTTTAACGGGAAGCCTAAGAGTTTTTGAAACCGAAGGTCCGTGAGTTTCGATACTATTCTCTGTGGGGTGTCAAAAGCCTGGTTACCTAAGCCGGTCTCGGCTGGGATGTGCCGAGAAGAAAGTCGCTACATAGAATGATCTCGCCTTCAAAATCATAATTCTTGGGTGGAACGTGAAAACGTTGATCCATGGTTGAAATTCAAAATAAGCACATTCACCTAATATATAATAATTATCGGGAGTGAAAAGTTTACAAGTTACAAATATAAGTAGTGTTAGCATCTTAACTTATATTTAACGATGATTTCGTTTTAAGCTTGGTTTGGAATAAGTGAAAAGTCAGGAACGATGAATTTATCCTTTTTGGGGCATTTTAGGATTGAAATGCGTCTTGTTCTATGATCCCTAACAGTTATAAAATAACGAAAGTCAAACATGTTAGTTAGCTGCTTAAAAAGAAAAGTACAAAAAAATGAGAAAAAGAGAAAAATACAAAAATATGTGTGTGGTAATAAGCGTAAATATTTTAATGGTCAAAACAGGGCTTTTCAAGCTATTGATTCTTTATTTCCCCTTGACGAACACTTAGCTACTTTTCGAGGTTATTAGTCGAGGGGGATTGAGGGTCTTAGTTTTCTAAGTGCTTACTTGTAGCATTGCGTGAGGACACGACAATAGTTTAGTATGAGGGATTTTGGTATGTGCTTAATTACACAAACCTTTTACCTTTAAAAAAGAACTTAAATGACAAAAAACGTACCAAAAACACATTGTATTTGTATGGTTTCACTTATATTGTGCAGGAAACGGATATCCGACAAAAGGACGAAAAATTAAGCCAAAACGGACAAAACCGAGCACGGAACGGGAAGAGCGTGAAAAAGTCAAAGTCAACCAGTCAAAAATCAAAGTCAAAGTCCAAAAAGTCAAAGTCAAAGACAACCTTAAAAAATTCAAAGGTCAAAGTCAAAGCCGAAACCGAAGAAATGTTAAATGGGCCCACCCGTACCCATCTAATGGGCCGGGTCAACCCATTTAAACAATATGAAGATTAAATGGGCCCAAAATCTCTTTTCTATATTAGCCGGCCCAAATCCAAAGTATAAGCCCAATGATAACACAGTTAGCCCTATAACCCTTTCACCATTAACTGCCGTTAGTCCTTTAAGGACTAACCGTGCAACAACACAGTATAACTTGAGGGGTCAGAACTGTTAAATCCCAAAACCCTCAACACCACAAGGACTGTGGGTGTAAAAGAACATATCAAACAAAGGGGCCATTTGTGCCATTTCCCATAAGACTTCACCCAAAACCCAAATATACCCATTTCCAGCCAGAACTAAAAAACCCACTATTCATTGTCTTTTTCACCTTACACCCTGCAACAAACAAACAAAACCCTCACCCCAGTCCAAACCCGTCACTCTCCAACCTCACCCCACTTCACATATCCCCAAAGCCATGTTGGCAATCCCTTGATTCCCTATTAATGGATTAATAAAGACCAAATTGAAGGGCTGAGGTTTGAAGACTTGGAGACCAAGCATAATAGACGGCTTAGATGAGCTTTTGGACTTTCTCACAAAGAAAACACACCCTCTTGGCCTCTCAGTGAAGAAGCACACATGAAGACCAAGACTTAGAATATTTTAGTATAAGTAGAAGTCAATTGTAGCTTATTTTTCCTTGTCCTTAGTCTTGTTTTAGAACTAATTAGACCATTTACTTTACTGCATTTTTAAATTACTGTCATTTAAAATTCAAGCATTGTATTTTTTTTTCAAGTTAATGAAATTTTAAGCTTTCCTTTAAATATTGTCATTTATCTTCCATTGTCTTTTAAATTCAGTCATTAATCTCTATTATAAGCTGTTGATTCATTTAAAGTTCATTTAAAAGCTTGTTTAATCTCTATCTTAAAATTTTTTAAAAAAATCACAAAAAATATGTCACTCAACACATGGATCAAGGTAAATAGTGGATGACATTGGTTTAGAGCTTCTTGGGAAGCATATAGGTTGATATAAGCTGTTTTGAGAGCTTATTCCCTTGCCAAAAGCTGTGGACACTTGTGAGTTCCATTTTCTTATTTTTCATTTTTTGCTTATTAATGTTCATTTGCTTATTACTGTTCCTTACTGCTTATTTGTGCTTATTTATGTTAGTTTATGCTTACTTGTCTCTGTTTAATGCTTACATGTTCTTTGTTTTAGTTTTTATTTGAAATTGTCTTTAAATTGCTTAATCTGCTTAATTCTTTGTTGCTTATTTGAGTGCTTATTTTTAAGCACCTTTTGCTTATTATTGCTTTATATTGATTACTTGCCTTCTGTCTTTAAAATCCTTAGCTTAAATCTTTGCAAATCTCTTTAAAAATTGACTTTTGATTATTAAAGGGGTGTTTGGGTTAAGCCCTCAAAATGGGTCAAAGTGGTTAAAAAAACCATTTGGGTCATTCTGTCAACTTCAACAAGCAAAATTTAGTCATTTTAATCAGTTTTCCAAAAAGTTTTAAAGTTTATATAAGAGTTTTATGGTTTAATCTATTACATGTTCAAAACTGTGGTCTCAAAATAGTTTTAAGGTGCTTATTTGATTAAGCCCTTTTTGACCAGCTTTTAAGTCTTTCTTAAGTGTTATTTTAGGTGTTGAATTCAATGTGATAGGTTTTTGATAATTGTTATTGGCATTTGAGTTTTTGTCCAAAATCTGTCATAAGTAGTTGTAATAGTTTTAAAAAAGCCTTTTTCAAATCTGTTGAAACCTAATTGTAGGCTTCATAGATCGTTTTGCCCATCTAGGATATCATAACATTGATCATGCATCAGAATAACAAATGAGAACAACAATGTTATAAACAAGGTTTTTATTCATAAACTAATAAACTATAAACTATTCGACTTTAATCAGTCGACTATGAACTATTACATAAACTAATAAGCTAACTATTAGACTCTCATTGGAGAGATCTAACTATGATGGATACTAAATACTAGACGCCTACCCCTATTTATATACTAGAGGGGTTAGGGTTTACAAGATAAGATAAGATCAGATAAAATTAGGAAACTATAAATCAGCATTAAATACTATTTGACTAATCTTCAATCAGTATTAATGTTGATCTTTATCTTTTAGCTGAGCATTAAATACTGTTTGACTAATTTTCAATCAGCATTAATGTTATTCCAGCTTTGTCTTGTAGGTTATCAAGAGCAACCCGCTCTGATACCAATTGTGGAGATCTTTATGACCCCTTAGATCGTTATTAAGACTCATCTAGGATATAGTAACAATGATTAATAAACTTGCACAACGGAATAATAAAACAGAAATCAGAGTTACTTCAAGGTTTTCTTTATTCATTATATCCCCAAGATCAAATGATCCTTGAGGCTAAACTAACTAATACATAGATGTCTATAACACATCTACTAACTATCTAACTATGCTAACTAACTAAACGTGTACACACACATTTTGTTTTAGTCGACTCTCATTGAGAACACACACTTTTCTGGATACTAAAACAATATGCCTAGACCTCCTTTTATAGCATAAGGAGTCAAAATCTTTAACATCTAAACAATTTAAAAGATAATTAATGAGTTGAACCCAATCTTTATCTCTTCATCTTTATCTCTTTTTGACCAAATCTTAGTCAAGGCTTTACATGGAAACTATTTAAAAGATATTAATGAGTTTGACCAAATCTTTATCTCTTCATCTTTGTTCTATTTTTGACCCAGAGTCTTTATTTCTTCTACATCTTATGTAGAATCCCACAATGACGACTTTGGTCCTTTTGTTTCCATCTTGTTTCATTCGTGTTTTGTCTTATCAACTCAAATATAATCCCCAACAAAATCCATTTTGCAAATAGTAAAAATAAGTTTTAGAATTTAAAAATTGGTGTACAAGTAGTTTTTAGTTCATAGTTCATCTGTTTTAACTTGTTTCACTTTTTAAAAGACTGTCACTAGCTTATTTTTAGGCCTGCTTATTGCCATTAGTCTTTTTAAGAAAACCAAAAAGTGGCAACCATGAGTGAGCAGCCTCTTTGATAAGCCTTTTTCTTGGCTTATTTGAGTTTCAAACTCATTTGTAATTGCTGATTCTAGAAGCCCTTAGGACTAGCTTTAAGGTGCTATAAGCCTTAAACACATAAGGATCACTTTAAGTGCTTAAAATTAAGCCCAAAAAGTGTCCCTAGGCTAGTTGGTATGCAGATTTAGGCCATTTTGTTTATTGCTTTTCTGAGTTTGCTTATTGTTTTCCCTTGCTTATTTTTGTTTTTATTTGCTTATTAGGTGTAGTTTCAATTCTGTCTTGGCTTATTTTGCTTTTTAACTAGCTTATTTGTCTAAAATTTCCAAACAGTTAGCTTATTTTAGGACTTAGTGTAAAAAAATACCAAAACTGTCACATTCATTTGCTTATTTACCAGCTTATTTTTGAGTTTCATAAAAAGTCATCTTTTTTAAATTTGCTTATTTTTGCATGTTTTATAAGTTTTAAAAAAATGTTTTATAAAAAAGGAGAGGCATGGGGGTCGAACCCATGACCTCCCCTTTCACACATACACGTCCCAAACACAACACACACTAACCATTGGCACCAGTAGGGCTATCTGTTAGCCCTACTCACCATTTGACTTTTATACCTCTTTTTGCATTTAAGCTTTCAGCCAAAACTAGCTTATTTCTGGCTTATTTATAAGCTGTGTTTCAAAGTTTTTATTTTTCTTAGAATCTTCACTGTTTAATGCACTTTCCCTGAATTTTTCAGATTTTTCCCGTTTTATTTAGTATTTTTAATGAATTTTTCTTTTTAAAACAGTTTTTAATTCATATTAAATTAAATAAAAATCAAAAAAATATAATTCTTTTTTTCAAAATTTTCTTTTATCATTTAGGACCTAGGAAAAATAAATTTGCATTCGTAGGGTTAAAATTTTAGAATTTGAATTTTTAAAGAACGGGATTAGATCCCGTTCCCGTTTTTCGTGATTTTAAGCTTTAAACGCTTTCGTTTTTGGTTTAGTTTTCTTTGTTCTTACATTTTAGTCACTTAGGATTTATAAAAAGTTAAATAATCATTTTAGGATTAAGTTTTGATAATTTAGGTTTTCAAATCGCGTTTTTACGTTTCCGTTTACGTGTTTAATTTAGTCATTGCTTTTGTTTTTAGTTTAGATTGCCTTTTAATTGCTTTTTCCCGTAGATTTAGAAAACCCATTCAAAGCCTTGTTTCATTCAAACATCGATTATCAAACCGACAAACGACTTTCCATTGCATTCCTCGTTGGGGATAAACGACCCGGGAATATCATATACTACTCGGATTTTATTGATTTTCTTTCTTAAAACCTTATCAAGGGTCACTTGGTTTGGTTTGGTTAATATATAAGTAGTAATATTATATTTATAATATATTATTATTTATATACCCTAAAAGATAGAAATCACTTAGCTTCAGGATTTTCACCATAAACCAAGAACATATCTTGTTATTTCTTAAATACTTAAGAATATTTTTTACAGCAGTCTAGTGTGGTTCACTTAGATTATGTTGAAAACAGCTTGTTATGTTTTACGCGAACGCCACAATCAGGTCTAGTGCATCTAACCGCATACATAATGGATCATACAACTGAAGCATAAGGAACATTTTGTATACGCTTTACCCTCTTCAGGTTTAGAAGCACGTTGTGTTTTATTTAAGTCAAGTCTTTCTTGTATGGAGATATTACCCACGCTTGAATTACCCATCCAAAATCTTTTTAGATTTTATCCATGAAGCCCTTTGAACTAGTCTAAATTAAACCGCCAAGATCTAATCCGATAGAGATCCTTGATTCCAAGAATAAATGCCGCTTCCCCCAAATCTTTCATGGCGAAACACTTTCCAAGATATGACTTTACACTTTGTAACATTGGAATGTCGTTTCCCTTTATGATTATGTCATCAACATATAAGATAAGGAATGTAACATTACTCCTACTAGCCTTTTGATATATACATGGCTCATCAAGATTTTGAGCAAAACCAAACCTTTTGATTTCCTCATCAAATATTTTATTCCAGCTTCTTGATGCTTGCTTAAGTTCATAAATGGATCTTTGAAGCTTGTATACTTTCATGGGATGTTTAGAGTCAATAAAACCTCCAGGTTGTACCATATAGATATCTTCATCAAGATAACCCTTTAATAAGGCGGTATTGACATCCATTTTCCATATCTTATAGTCATAAAACGCCGCTATGGCTATAAGTATCCTAATAGCTCTAATGTCTGCAACAGGAGAGAATGTTTCTTTATAGTCAATCCCGTAGGTTTAAGTATAACTCTTCGCTACAAGACGAGCTTTATAGGTGTGTACATTGCCATCCATGTCGGTCTTTTTCTTGAAAAGCGATTTACTCTTAACGGTCTTACCATTAGGCAGGAAGATCAACCAAGCGCCAAACTTGATTATCTTTCATGGATTGCATCTCCGCATTCATAGCATCGAGTCACATATTAGATTCAGGATCTAATAATGCAACTTTATAGTTAGCGGGTTCATTAAGATCCCCTAAACTATGCTCATCTACTTCTACATTTAGACATAAGCATTTAGGAGCTCGATGTGTCCTTACGGACCTACGAACGAGAGCTACATCTTTTTGAGGTGGTTCGAAACCCTCAACCTCAACAAGATTTTCGCTAGTGTTTTCAGAAGGTGGTGTATCTTCATCTTGAATTTCTTCAAGTTCTACTGCCCTTCCACTGGCTTCTTGAGAGATGAGATTCTTTTCTAAGAACTCGGCATACCTTGCAACAATAATCTTGTTTTTAGATGGGAAGTAGAAGTAGTAACCCAATGTTTCCTTTGAATATCCAACAAAGATACACTTAACAGATCTTTGGTGGAGTTTGTCAGGCGTATCACGCTTCACAAGCGCCTCACATCCCCAGACCTGTAAGTAAGACAAGTTAGGAACTTTTCCATACCATAATTCATATGGTGTCTTATCAACCTTCTTGGTTAGAACCATATTGAGAATGCGTGTAGCAGACTCTAGAGCATAATCCCAAAAGGATAACGGTAGAGTTGTAAGATTCATCATTGATTGAACCATGTCAAGCAGGGTACGATTCCTCCTCTTAGACACACCATTGTGTTGTGGTGTGTATAGAGGAGTAAGCTGTTGGACAATTCCACAAGCTTTCGGATAATCTCTAAACTCTTAGACTTATATATTGACCTCCTCGATCCGACCGAAGAGCCTTTATAATCTTCCCGAGTTGATTTTTTTACTTCATTCTTAAAAACCTTAAATGTTTCAATGACTTCATGTTTATGTTTAAGTAAATAAACATATCCATAATGACTGAAATCTTACGTAAAGGTTATGAAGTAGCTAACACCATTGTCTTGACACGTCTAAGTAAGAAGCCACAAACATTTGTATGTATTAGTCCAAGAAGATCAGTTTCCTTGTCATCTTCTCATATAAACAAGATACGCATTGATCAAATGATTCATCATCAGTTGACTTTAAAAGCCCATCATGTTGCAGCTTTTCAATATGTGTCTTGCTTATATGAGCAAGATAGCAGTGCCACAAATAAGTAAAGTCCAAGTTAATCTTGGCTCTTTTATTGCTTAACATTATAAATAGAAATACATTTGGCACAATGATTAAGCCTATCAAGTCATAAATAGCATCATGTGGAATAGCATTAAAATAAAGAACATCATTCTTAGAAACTGAAATACCAGAATCCGTAAAACGTTGGATAAAACCATCGTCAACCAAACGATAAACTGAAACAACACCTCTAGTTATAGTAGGTGCATAATGACAATTGTCTGAACAAATAACTAATCCATTAGGAAAAACTAAGTTAAGACTTCCAATAGCTTCTACTTGTGCACGAACACCATTGCTCACGTAAAAATAGACAACTCCTTGTCTCAACTTCCTTTCACCCTTAAGACCATGTGTAGTGTTACAAATGTGAGTACCACAACCGGTGTCATACACCCATGATTTATTAAGGAAAGGAAATATGTCTATTGTGAAGATACCCGAAGTACTGACAGTGCCAACTTGCTTCTTTTTCTTTATCAACTCAGCAAGGTAGACATGCCAATTTCTTCTCTAGTGACCACCTCTTTGCAGTGGTGGCAGGAATCATCCTTTGTTGGGTGCTCTTTAGCAGCAGGTTTAGGGTTTTTAGGCTTAGAGGGCATAAACTAGTTTATCTGCCCTTAGTATATATCGATAGAAATCTTGTCCTTTTCCTTTACCTTCCCTTTAGGCAGTTGCGTTTCTTAATTGGATTACTGGATTCTACCCTACCTGAATCGCAAGAACATGGGTATAGCAAAGCCATTTTTTGTTAAACCCTTTTCATACTCATAAGCAGAGCATGTCGTTTACCAACTTATCATCCCCATGTTATGCGATAGCAAGTTCCTTACAAAGCTAGAAAGTTACTAGTGAGGCCTTCAAGATTAAACTAAACAATAATTCTTGCGGGGGGGACATTAACTGGACGTTCCAGTTGCTCCACATAGCTCTTCATCTTAAGAACATATGAGCTAATAGATTTCCCCTCTTCTTTTTTGCAAGCATGGAAAGTTTGAATTAAGTCAAACCTCTCAACTCCAGCTTATTTCTCAAACATAAATTTAAGCTCCTGAAGCATGTCATAAGGCGAGAGGTTTTCATGCCTTTGAAGTTTAGGAGTCATGATACCGAGCATAAGACATGTAACCTCATTATGAATGCTATAAATCTTGTTCTAGTCCTCTAATTTTTTATTCGTGGCACCGACAACAGGAGCAGGGGGAATAGGCTGTTCAATGGTAAAGAGTTTCTTTTCAACTCGAATGACAAGAATTAGTGAACGAAACCAATAACTAAAATTAGTACCATAAAGTTTTTCTCTTTTGAGCATCTACCTAAAAGCCAAATGATTTATGTTTTGAGCAGGTAATGCCATCTACAAAACATACAAAAGTTCAAAATTTTAGTATTTTTGATAATACTCCTTAAAGAAAATTACCTACCTATGTTTAACGATATAAATAATCAATTTTCTAAAGGCTATGATCCTAATGACATACCACCATCACATCTGTTGATCTGCTAGCAATGGTGTATTCAAAAGGTAATTGATGATCAATAATTTCCAAACAAGTGCAATTCCTAGAACATTATGGGACTTACTAATTTCACTTGTGATCAAACAAAAGTTTTTTAAGTAAGTGATGAGGTGCTATTTTATACACTTTTTTGAAGGTGTCAATTTATACACTTTTTCGGGGTCATTTAACCCCCTAAATCATGCAAATATGCCTAAAATACGTGCTTAATCGTTTCTTTTTGTGTTTTTAGCATTTGGGAAGCTTTTGGAGGATATACACGTGACTTGGACTCAATTTGGGAAGAAACGGGACAAGATTGCAGCTTTACACAAAGTGGCTTCAAAGAATTGCATACAGTGTCTGGAGACGGCGTCGTAATTCCTAGCGACGCCGTCAGATCCTACAAGAGACGACGTCATGACTTTTGTAACGGCGTCAGAATGTAACCACCTCAATAAAACCCTAGAAGATTCAGCGAAGCGACGGTGTCAGGATTCTTGCGATGCCGTCATGATCTATTTCCTATATATACAAACTCGTTTTTAGGGTTTTAAGTGTGAAACGTTTGGGAGACGAACTATATCGTTAGGGTTCGAGTTGTAGCAGCTTTTAGGTCGTTTAATATGTCTATGTGTTGTTTGATTAATTATTGTTCTTCGCTTCTCTTTATCATGCTAGGCTAGATCTATTAGTATTTACTTATGATTGCATGAAACTTAGTTTGTAGATCCTTTTAATCTAGTGATAGATGTGCGCGTTAGGCTTTAGAAAACTTGCTATAAAATATTACATTAGCATAGAGGTCTAGGGAAAAATGATTGTGTAGAAAGGATTCCATCGGTAACAATCTTCATACTACTTACCCATCTATGGATGATCACCTCTTAAATATTTTAATGCATGTAATGTACTCTTAGGGGCCTTGTAATAGTCTTCATACTACCTTACTTGTGCGTTTCCTTAATAGAATATTACATAAAGGGCGGGTTCATGTCAAATAAGTTAGTTAGTTGCTTAAAAAGAAAAGTACAAAAAAATGAGAAAAAGGAAAAATACAAAAATATAGTGGTAGTAAGTGTAAATATGGTCAAAACAGGGATTTTCAAAGCTATTGATTCTTTCATTCCCCTTGATGAACACTTAGCTACTTTTCGAGGTAATTAGTCGAGGGGGATTGAGATTCTTGGTTTTCCTAAGTGTTTACTATAGCATTGCGTGAGGACACGGCAATATCTTAGTATGGGGGATTTTGGTATTGTGTAATTACACATACCTTTTACATAATAAAACGACACTAAACGACCAAAAAAACGCACATAAAATGCCATATATATGCTTGTTTTTGTGTTTGTATTGTGCAGGTACCGGATATTCACTAAAGGACGAAAAACAAAGATAAAATGACAAAACCGAGCACGAGAACGGAAAGAGCGTGATGAAAAGCCAAAGTCAAAAAGTCAAGGTCAAAGTCAACAGAAAAGTCAACCTGACAAAGTCAAAGTCAAAGCCGAGCAGAAACCGAAGAAAACTTATCAGGCCAAACCAACCCATTTTATTGGGCCAAGTCGGCCTAATAAGTCATTTAAAATCACGAACTTAAATAATCCATTATATGAAACAAGCCATTTCCCTTGTATACACCAAAACGGCCCAAACCTTAATAACATAGGTCCCAATCCCTACTTAACCCACGTTAGCCTATATCCCTTCTCTACCTAACTGTCGTTAGTCCTCCAAGGACTAACTTTGAAACAACATATAACACCATGAGGGACCTATCCTGGCAAACCCCTAAACTTACTATACCACAAGGGACCATGGTTGCAATCAACTTATACAAATTGAGGGGCCAATTCTGCCTATTCCCAAAACTTTAACCCTGCATCAAAACAGAGTAACCACACTTCTTGCCAAAACCCTTTGTTATTATTCATTGTCGTTTTCCTTCTAACCCTGCAACATAAGACAAACCATCACTCTCCCTTATCCCCACCCCACTACACTCCATATTACATGTTGGCAATCCCCTTTGTTTCCATTGGTTGAGGGTAAAATACAAAAAATGAAGAGTTTTGATCATTCGGATTGGGCTCCAAGCAAAATCAATGGCTAAGATTGACTTTAGGCTTATACTCACACAACAAGCACACATCTTGAAGCACTCTCAGAAGAAACACAAGAAGAAGCTCAAGACCTTAGGACTTTAGTATAAATATAAGCATATGTAGCTTATTAGCTTTGGTCGAATTTTGTTAAGTTAAATTTGTACCATTTTAATACTATAATTTACTTTTCATGTCATCTAATTTATTGTCATTTTAATTTCCAAGCATTGTAATTTTATTTTTCAAGTTAATGAAATTTTAAGTGTTTTCTTTAAATATTGTCATTTTACATTACTTGTCATTTAATTACTATTTTTAAGCTCTTATATGAGCTTTTGAGTCCTTCAAAGCTTATTTAAAAGTTTGTTTTCAATTTCTGTCTTAAAACCAAAAATCACAAAAAAAATGTCCAAGAACATTGGAGCAAGGTAAATAGTGGATGGCCTTGGGTTAGAGCTTCTTGGGAAGCATATAGGTTGGTTTATATGCTGTTTGAGAGCTTATTCCCTTGCCAAAAGCTTTGGACTCCTGTAAGCTCTCTTTTTCAATTTTTGCTTATTTTACTGTAGCTTAGCTTATTACTGTTTTAATCTGCTTATTCTTGCTTGTTATTGTTATTTATTGCTTATGTGTCTTTGTTTATGGCTTAAATGTCCCTTGTTTGAATTTTTCTTTAGAACTGTTTCTTTTTAGCTAATTCTGCTTATTGCTCTTTTGCTTATTTAAGTGCTTATTTGTTATTGGATTGTGTTTATTTTTGCTTAATGTTGTTTGGTAATCATTTGTTTTCAAATTCATAGGCTTAAATCTTTGTTAATCACCTCAAAATTGCTTTTAGAAAACTTAAAGGGGTGTTTGGGATGCTTTTTGCTTATTAGTCATTGCTTTTTATTTGTCTTTAAATTACTTTGCTTAGATTTTTGTTAATCAGCTTAAAATTTTAATTATAAAACTTAAAGGGGTGTTTGGCATAAGACCCAAAGTGGGTCAAAACTTGTAAAAAGCCTTTTGGGTCATTTTGGAAATCTTGTACAAGCCTTTGTGAGTTGATTTTGATCTGATTTTCCAAGTTTTTAAGTCTCTAAGTCTGTTTTTAAGTTTTGTCAAAAAGGGTTTTCAAAACTGTGTTCAAAAACAGTTTGGAAATAGCTTATTTGATTAAGCTTCTAAAACCATCTCTTAAGAGTTGTTCATGTGCTCTTTTTAGTGTCCTAATGCAGTAGCATTGAGGTCTTTTGGTTTACTCTTGTTTTAGCCAAAATCTGTCAAGTTCATTTTCTAAGTAAAAAATCCATTTTTTCAAATTCAAATTTAGTCTAGTATAAATTGTTTTTAGCTTTTTAAATTTTGAGCATAAGCTCATTAGTTGGCAAATTTTATCTGTTTTTACTTAGTTTAGGTTTTAGTCTTATTTATCTTGCTTAAAATCAAGGCTGCAATAAGCCTTTTGTCCTTGAAAAATCCACATCAGCATGTGCTGAGTGCAAACAGCCTGTTTCACAAGGCTTTTTCTTGGCTTAATTATCTTTCAAACCTTTTTCCAATTGTTGATTTTAACAGCTTATTGGTCAATCTTTTTAGGGGTATACCCCATTTAGCCATAAGGATCCACTTGAGGGCTTAAAAATAAGCCCAAAAGTGCCCTTGTGGCTGTTTGCTTGCACTTTTTGCCCTTGTTGCTTATTTCATGATTTTTGCTTATCTGCTTATTTTTCCTGGCTTATTTCTTTTTAGACTTGCTTATTAGGTTTAGTAGATATTCTGTTTTGGTTTATTTTGCTTTTTAGCTAGCTTATTAGTTCTAAAATTTCCAAACAGTTTAGCATTAAAGTCATTAAAAAAAAAGCAAACCTGTCACCAATTTTCAGCTTATTTCAGGCTTATTTTTAAGTTTTGTAAAAAGGTAATTTTTTTAAAGTTGGTTATTTAGTTGTGTTTTACATAGGTGCAACAAAAAAATTAAAAAAAATAGTTTTGAAAAAAAAGGAGACCCAAGGTTCGAACCCTGGACCTCCCCTTTATACGTCCCACACACACTCTCTACTTCCAAAAGCGCCCTTGGGTCTTTTCTGCCTAAGTCTACACACTTTATTCTTTTAACCCATTTTTCCCTTTTAAGCCATAAGCCACAATTTGCTTATTTCTGGCTTATTCAATAAGCCAATTTTCCTGCTTTTATTTTTCTTGCATTCTACTCTGTTTAAACTACTTTTTGTAATTTTTTCGTATTTTTCCAAAATTGTTTTCTATTTTTAATCATTTAATTTCTTTAAAACTATTTTTAATTCATTAATAATTAAATAAAAGTCAAAAAAATATAATTCTTTTTTTTTAAATTTTCTTTTATCATTTAGGACCTAGAAAAAATAAATTTGCATTCGTAGGGTTAAAATTTTAGAATTTTGTTTTTTTTAAAGAACGGGTTTCGATCCCGTTCACGTTTTTCGTGTTTTTAAGCTTTAAACGCTTTCGTTTTTAGTCTAATTTTCTTTATTCTTACATTTTAGTCACTTAGGGTTAATTAAAAGTTAAAAAATCATTTTAGGTTTAAATTTTGATAATTCAGTTTTTTTTAAGTCGCATTTTTTACGTTCCCGTTTTTAGGTTTTAACTTAAGTTGCTTTCGTTTTAGGGTTTCTTTTACTTGTTTTTGCATTTTTAATTATAGAAATAGAATCTAATCCAATATTTGATTATTCAAGCATAATTCACTAACCAAAACTCGATTCTCAAATTCGCGGCCTCGTTGGGACATAACGACCTGGGTCCGGTTTTAAACTTTTTGGATAACGAAGCGTGAAACCAATACTTTCGGATATATATTTTTATTTGTGAATTTAAACTTATTGCTTTTTGGATTTTAAAAGTGGTTTGTTTATTTTCACCTATATTATATTATATATATAGTATAAATTGCTACAGGTCAATGCCCATGGTGAGGTAGTAGGTTCAATAATGTCTTGGGAAACAAGTTGTTCACACTCTTCCTTGGCAAGTTGGTAATGATCAGGGTTTATTCCAGGGTGACTTGCTTTTGTAGGGTTGACATCTTCATTTTGTTTAAAAAGGAGTGAGACAAAAAATGAAGGATTCAACCATAACGGTGAAGGGTGTTTGGTTAGGAATTCGGCATGGGAGGAGGCACAACAGGTTTGGATGAGTCTTTGCTTTATACTGCTGATATTGAATATAGGTGGGGTGATGCTTATGACAAAAAGGCGATGCATGGCTGTCCACGAATTAAAAAAGCTTCTGTAACGAAGACCTTCACCTAACCAACGTAAGTTTGGTAGTTTATGCAGGATGTCAAAACCAATCAAGAGATCTTTTCCATGGGAGCTTGAGCCTAAGAGCCTTCTTTTAATTACGCATTTTGGAAACAATCAAATATTAATAGGGATGCTTATTTTGTCAATGACGAAATTTTCCCTATTAGCAGCCATGAAATTCTGGTGGTGAGGCTTCCAATAGCGATCTGGGAGGATACTAGGATTCAAAATGGAGATTGAGGAACTAGTATCAAAGAATGCAATAACCAGAATAGGCTTGGTGTATGCATCTGTAAGGAGGTGAACTTTTGCTAGTGGCAATGGTGGGTCTTCTTGTATTGGTAAGACGTGCGGTATTGGGTTGATCATGTGGACCTCAAAATCAGAATCACTTTCAAGTGAATCTGTGTCAGAATCATCATCGGATGAAAAATCTGAGTAGGCGATCGTGCACAAGACTGAGTCACTGGGCTCATCATCTAGAGAATAAAGTGACTCTAGATTAGAAACATCAACTGGTTCTACTTGATTTAAAGCCTGGATCAGTGCCTGAGATCTTTTCTTATCCAGAAAATTTCTTGCAAAATGACCTCTTATTTGGCAAATGAAGCACCTGTCAGATGTTTTACCTCGTTGCTTTTTCTTTCTTATGAATTTCCACTTCTTGCTGCTTAGTCTAGAAATCGGGGTTTACCAGAGAGACTTGAAAATCTTTTAGAGTGGAATTTCTTTTTTGTGTGAGTACAATTGCATGACGACTTATCTTTACATTTTATATGCAAGTATTTGTCATCACATGTTGTTCCAAGGCGTTTTCCAGCTCTTTCGAATTCAGCAAGGAACTTTTTCTTGTTGGAAAGTTTTGCCAAAGCATTAAGAATTAACTGGTACAGCTCGCCAAAGGTTGTTTGGGCTATTGTGACATTCTTGCTTCTAAAGCCCGATATGCTTCGTTTCCAAGAGATTCTTGAAAGGAGTTAAGAAAGACTTACTTTAGATTGACCTCATCTACTCTATTTAAACAGTAGAATCGCTGGGACATGCGATCATAGTGTTTTTCAAAATCTTTCTTCTGGAAGGAACAACACTTCATCTTGAGGAAATCTTTCTTCTATGAAGATATTGACTGTTGAATCTAAAGTTGGCGATATTCGCCAAGACTGTGATACTAGTCTCTGAGATGTCCTTGGAGCCTGGTTAAGAATCTCTTTATGACTAAGTCAATGGTATAATACTACAATTCTGCAGTACACCAAGTTAGCATCTCGATGCTTCTTTCACGCCATTTTGACGGTGGTACATCGTCGAAAGTGAAGTATTGTTTTATGTCGGACTTTGGGAACTCTACGGGAGTCTCTTGGTTTGGGTTTTCCTGGAGTTCTTCATATTCTTTTGCATCAAACTGGACTGTTGATTTTGCATTTTCTGGTTCAGCCATGAACAAATGTTCAAATGATTCAACATTGCCAAATTCTTCATAGTCCTTTTAGGGCTTGATGACTAGGGAAATGAATTGGGGGTTTTGGGGCTTGTCGGTTTGGGTGAGTGAGTTTAAGAACATTTAAACAGGGTTCACCTTCTGAATCGGGAGGACATTAGGGGTTTTGTTTGATGTAACAACGTCAGCAATGGATTGTGATTCTTTTGAAAAGGTGGGCTCCTTATTGGTGGATGGTTTTAGCTGATGTTTTTTCAAGTATATATACGTATTATATCAAAGTATAAAGAAATTTACTAAAAATCCTTGAGGACAAAGATTTAAAGTAAAAATCTACACAAAA